>PIJE02003056.1:17869-36887 GCA_002895965.2 Coryphaenoides rupestris | reverse complement strand
TAATATTATCACTCATGTAATGTTACACTAATGTAATGTTAACACGTATGTAATGTTACACTAATGTAATGTTAACACGTATGTATTGTTAACACTAGGGATGCACCGATACCGATACTAGTATTCGGTATCGGTCCGATACTGTGCTCATGTACTCGTACTCGTACTCGTTAATTAAACTACTCCGATACAACCGCACCGATACCACTTTGGCAACGCAACGTTAACCTTGTAATATTCTTAGCCAAGGAATATTGAAATAAAGAACCCCCCCCCCCCATCAGAACCGAATTAACGGAGTACCCCCCCCACATCAGAACCACGAATTAACGGAGCACCCCCCCCATCAGAACCGAATTAACGGAGCACCCCCCCCATCAGAACCGGAATTAACGGAGCACCCCCCCCCCATCAGAACCGCGAATTAACGGAGCACCCCCCCCAGAACCGCGAATTAACGGAGCACCCCCCCATCAGAACCACGAATTAACGGAGCACCCCCCCCCATCAGAACCAAATTAACATGTTTTCAAAGTCATTAGACCTGTAATGGTTTTATTAAGTACTCGTATCGGAAGAAGAGAGAGAGAGAGAGAGAGAGAGAGAGAGAGAGAGAGGGGGGGGGAGGAGAAACACAGACAGTGAGAGAGAGACAGAGGGGGAGAGAGAGAGAGAGAGAGCGAGAGAGAGAGTGAGCAAGCGAGGGGGGATTGAGTACTAGAGAGGGGGACAGCGAAAACACAAAAGAGGGAGGGAGGGAGGGAGGGAGAGGTTTCGAAACAAGGTCAGAGAGCGAGAGAGAGAGAGAGAGAGAGAGAGAGGGAGGGAGAGCAAGGGGGGGGGGAAGAGGAACAGAGAGTGAGGTCTTGCGGAGATGTCTGATTGAGTGAAGTAGTGGGAAGTTAGAGAAGAGAAGAGAAGCGAAGAGAAGGGAGGAGAAGCGAAGAGAAGGGAGGAGAAGCGAAGGGAAGGGAAGCCCCCAGCAGACGGACGTGTCAGAGAGCTGAGGGGAGCGGAAACAAGTGTTGTGAGAGCCGAGCCGGCGCTTTGAACACATCTCAGGGTAAGGTCCTGCTTTCAACATGTGAGAGAGAAAAGAAATACTCTCTCTCTCTCTCTCTCTCTCTCTCTCTCTGTCTTTTTCCTCATACTTTTCTTCCCACCTCCAGGGGCCATCCATCCTCGATAGGGACGTGCGGTTGTTGTGTTTGTGGTTGTTGTTGTTTGTTTGTTTGTCGGCTGCTTTTACGCGGCAAAAAAAAGGTTGCTGTCACTCAAACGTGGCAACAGAGCGTAGAGACGTACTTCTGACAGACTATAGGGGAGCTCAACGAGTAGACTACTATGTTAGGATTAGTTTAAGCTGGAATGCGGTTTTTTTTCTTCTTGCTGTGGGTACATTTATAAGTATTATAACGGAAATGTATCTCTGATGCACCCTGGTATATATCACCAGGGTTCGGGCTGCCCGAGTCACCGTCGAGTAGCGCTGAGTACAGCAGATATTTGCACAACTCACCCCCTGAGTCATAGCTCTTACAAAATGTGTATTTAAATAGCATGACCGGGGCTGGCTGAAGTGTGAACTACAAAAGAACTACAAAACCCAAAACACATTGCGTTTGGTTTGCTTACCGGCGAATGTGATCTTTGGAGGTGCATAGGCCATCATCATCAACAACATTAAATTGATGAACATTTTTTTTTAAAGTTTGACATCAAGTTACGACAAATACCGGGCGCCGGGTAATTACTTGCTGATAACCTAAAGTGTCGGTGTTCACTATAAAACCATCGAAAAACAAATCTAAAATCAATTAATCTATTTCTTTCGGTGACTAATTGTACGTGTCCCAGAAGCCTCTTGGGTTGATGGTGCGCTTGAGGCAGGTCATTAAAGATTTGTGCTTTGCCTTCTGTCACACATTTGTGTCTCCGAGCTTTTCTGTCTTGCAGGTCGCATATGTTCCCTCCAGAACCAGACCCAGCAGGGGGGCTAGCCCAGTGCAACCATAATAATTCTCCCCGCCCCCATCCTGGCTTTGTGTGTCCCAGAAATGGCTCTTTTCCTGTTATATGCACGGCTCCACGGCAACCCCGCCGCCAGGAGAAAGCACCCCATCGAGTTGATGTTCCTGCTACAGAGCGTTTCTCTCTTTGCGGGGCGTGGCGGGGGAGACATTTTTTTTATTATAGATTTTGACACTGGCTCATCGGATTAAAAGCACTAGACAGTTACACAGTTGAATCGGTTGTACGACTTGTATCAACAGATGAACCGTGGATCACGTTCATGTGCCGTTGAGTGGGCGCCGACTTTGTCCAACTTTCCCTCATGGTAAAGCAGCACTGTTTTAATTTAGATTTTATTTAATGCACATCAGCAATTACAGCATGGATACCTCCCACTGGTGCCTTTACTTTAAAAATACACTCTGTAGAGAGAGAGAGAGAGAGAGAGAGAGAGAGAGAGAGAGACTTGACTCAGCATTACTGCTATCTCGCATGAACACGCCAAACACTGCCCAGAATAGAAGCCAAGTTTAGAGCATAGGAACACAAACATAAACGCCTGCATCGGTAGCTGTGATGTTTGAACTCATTATTAAAGGCTGCAGCATCACAGGTGTAGACACCTGATTGAATGAAAGACCTTATGGGGAATTTGTATTGTTGAGATGTGCGTTGCATTGTTGAGGTAATTCAACATATTCTGGAAGGTGTTGTTTGCAAGGCGCTGATACTTCTCAAAGACGACGGTCATTATTTTGTGACACGTGTCGGCACAACGCCGTGACAGATCCAGCCCTGACGTGGAAGGAATTACCGTCCATGTGTGTTTGTCAGGCTGTCTCATTGTGCTATTGTGAAACGAGTTACTCATGTGTTTTGTATCCTGCGTGATGGTGATGGTAATAGCGACCACGGGGGGGGACCACGGTGGAGACCAGGACAATGCGGTCTGGCAAAAAGAAGCGCTGGCCAAAGAACACAAGTGGTTGTGCTGTGACGCAATAGCCTTTATTATCTCGCTCAATTATCGTAAACAAAACGTTTTTTTCGCGGACCCCCACTAAACCCCATGAAGAGGCTACTTCCAAAAAAAACGAAGCTAAGCTGTATTCCAGTGCAGTGTTCCCGTCTCTATTTTACTATTTTCATTTACATTTAGGGCATTTGGCAGACATTTTTTATCCAAAGCGACCTACATAAAGATAAGAATAGAGCAGGTTTCAAGCGTTCATCGTTGCGAGGCTAATAGAACAAGTTATCGTAATCGTTAGGTTGCTGGGATAAGAGCAGCAACATCTAAGAACATACAATATGCTAAGCAATGCTAAGTACGATTAATGAGTCCAGGTGACCTCTGCCCTCATGAATATATTTCCCGAATCAAAAAGTGAAACATGGTAGACAGAAAAGAACGGGGCAGAGGTTGTATACTTGTATTGTGTATATATATACTGCATGATGTGTGTCTCACGTACCGAAACACTTGAGATCAGAGTTTCCTGGCCACCAACCTCCCTCGTGCAGGAAGTGAGATCTCACTGATCTCAGGGTGATTTCACACTCTACACAAGCAAGCAAACCGCAACACACACACGCACACACACAGGCACGCACGCACGCACACACACACACACACACGCATACATCTATTCACATTCCACTTGCAGGTGCATGGTCCGCCTTGCTCACGCTTGAGGTAGAGCCGAAACGAAATGAAAAGATTAACATATCATATATATTCATAACGTCATATCTTTGTCTCCCGCATCTAAAACACATATTATAAGACAACATGGTTCCGTCGAAAAGGACGAGAGACGACTACACTGCATGCTGATGGCATCGCGCCGAAAACAACCCGTCTTATTGTCTCTCTGCCTCGCTCGCTCTCTCTTCATTATACATTTAATCATCAAAGTGAAACGTAAGTCAAGGATTCTTCTAAAAAAGTGCAAGTCGGTAGTTTTCATATGTGGGCAGCAGAAAATGGAAACAATCATCACTCTATTAACGAATGCTTGACCAGTCCTGTCCGTCAAAGTGTTCCCATTGGGGAACCATTAGCCAGCTTATATTCAGATGTGGTCCTGGCTCACTCTCTCTCTCTGTCTCTCTCTCTCTGGTCTCTCTCTCTCTCTCTATAGTGGAGGCCATTCTCAGCGGAGCTCTTAGAAAGATTTGTTATCACCTGTCTCAGTTTCTTTTCCCTCTCTCTCTCTCTCTCAATCTCTCTCACTCTCTTTGACTCTCAATAGCTCTCCCGTCCCTTTCTCTCTCTGTCTGACATTCAGTATAGCTCTCCCTCTCTTCTCTCTCTCTCTCTCTCTCTCTCTCTCTCCTCTCTCTCTCTCTCTCTCTCTCTCTCTCTCTCTCTCTCTCCGTCTTCCTCTGTCTCTGGTTTTATATGAGGGCACGCATACATCACCGAAGGACGAGTTAGAGGTTAATGTGACAGTCTAGAGATAGTTTAAGCTCCCGGCAATGTTGGCACTGTTTAATATTATATATATATATATATATAATATATATAATACACATGTATGTGAATACAGTATATATATATTATATGCTGTGTATTGGCATACTTATACTGCATACTTGCACTTGCACTTTGACCTATCGGATGGAGCAACTACAGATGAGCTGTGGTCGATTGTTTGTGGTGCGGAATGTGTGTGTGGTGTGTGTGTGTGGTGTGTGTGTGTGTGTGTGTGTGTGTGTTGTGTGTGTGTGGTGTGTGTGTGTGTGTGTGTGTGTGTGTGTGTGTGTGTGTGTGTGTGTGAGATTGAAAGTCACCTTCCTGTGTGTGTTGTTTACGTCCACAGGAACACTCCGGCTTCCTTCACAACGCCACCGCCATCGTCTACGCTGCCCCCTGCGGGAAGAGAGGTCAGAGGTCAACACCAGAGGAAGAACAAACCAACAGGGATCATCATGCAGGCGTCACGCACACACACACACACATACACTCGGGACGGAGTCGAGCCATAGACGCATTAGTCGGATTTTTGATGTTTTAGATGATTTTTAGGTGAGATGTTGTCTTCATTCATGACAACAAAAACCCTCATCCTAAAACCCTGACATTCAGGCCCGAGCCAACCCTCCACCACCACCACCACCGTGCCCTGATTACAATATTGTATTCTTCTTTTTAACTTCCTCGTAACCCAAAATGACTCATTAAGAGTATCAAATAAAACCACAAGACAATCTTCCGCCATCTTGGGAGTATTTAAAAACAAAAACAAAGCCCAAACAAAAAACCAAGATGGAGGCCAAAAAGGCAGCGGCGTGGTGGACTTCTTCAACCAGCTGTGGAGCTTCGCCGCGGACAAACACCACCAGGGCGCCTACAACTCGGTGTGCCTGGTCGTGCTGCTGGCCCTGCCCCTGTTGGTCCTGCTCACCTGCCTGCTGGTGGCTGCCATTACTGCTGCTTGCCGTCGCCACGCCGACGCCGCGCGCTCGTCGCTGCTGCTGCTGCTGCGGCGGCAGGGACACGGCGAGCATCACGCCGAGGTCGGACGCGAAAGAGGAAGAAGAAGAAGAAGCACGGGGAGGACACGGAGGACCTGTGGATCTCGGTGAAGACGGGACCGATGACGCCGGACCCTATCGCCATGGCGATGGTGTAGGACAAAGTTGTTTGGGTTTCGTTTTTTTTTTCTTTTCGCGGGACTCGTCGCCAGGACGCTGGACGTGGAAGCGATGTCGTTCGAAATCACACGCACAGGCACACAATTGAATTCAATCCTTGAATGCTGAAAAACTACAAAGCCATACCTTCTAAAGGACAAACACGATGGACTAAGAAATGAAGCTTAGCTGATGGTCAGTGCAGGACTATAAAGGGTTTATCTTGTTATTTTTTGTTCTTAAGCGGGTTTCCAGATGATGTTTTACAGTATGGTACGCTAATGAGGCAATACGGTTCACAAAAGCACATTGTGTGACTTGGGGGATACGTTGTGTGTTCAACATTTTTAATATGCCGCCGAGGGCTTGTCCGCTTAAAGGATAACTTTGGGTAATTTTTCAACCCGGACCCCCTATTTTCCCATCATTTTTGGGTCTCGGCGAATAAACGGCGACAACAATTTTAGAAATTGGTCCAGTATTGAGCGGGAGCACTTCAGCAATCGGCCGTCAAAACGTCTGCAATGCGACCGCTTGGGGTGCGATAGCAGCGTGTCCCCTAAAAGTTATTACTCTGCCACTGACAGGCTCAGATTCTTTATTGATAAGAGTCTGACAACATTATGGAAACGATCCCTAAAGAGAACTACAGCTTTTCTGTATCTATTGCTTGATCCATTCTGCTTGTTAATGTGTCGAAAGTCTTTTGGCTTGGTTCACAGCAAGGCTTCTCCTTCAGCGAGACTTGGTTGGTTAGAAACAACAGCAAACAGACCGTGGATAAAGTGAAACTTTAAGAAAAAGGGATAAATCCATAACGTTGTCAGATACTCATAATAACAATCTGAGCCTGTCTGAGCCTTCATCACAATTCAACGTGGCGGGAAAATAGGGTCAAGTTCCAAGTTATCCTGTGAAACCTCGGAACACATCGGAATGCGTGTGTGTGTGTGTGTGTTGTGTGTGTGTGTGTGTGTGTGCGTGACCACAAAAGTTACCTTTTATGGTCACGATGGAGCTTGGTGTAAGGGCTGCTGAATATAGCTGCCATGTTTATCGTGGGCTCAAGCCACCCATTTCTTAAACCTTTAGCCTATTGCACTCAGATAAATAACTGTTTAAAAGCTTGTCTTTTTTTTTATTCCATTCTCGCTGTATGTCCTCAACCTCAGTGAATCCTTCTTTAAAAAGTACACTATGGTGAGTACGCTTAAAGGACCGCCGGTGCGGGTGATAGAATCGTCGATCGTAAACCGTCTCTCCGCTGGCTGTTAGCAATTACTTTGTCGTCGTCGATTTTGCCCACAGAGCATTTCAGCGTAACTTTTCTTTCTTTTTTTTCCACCGACCAATTCACAAGCGGCGTACTGACCGATGCTCGTTGATCACCAAAAGACGAAAGACAAAAGACAAGTGTTAAATGGCCAGCGGTTAACATTCGTGGAAAGAGCGCAGCATTGCTGAATGCACTTTCGGTACAGAATCGGTACAAGAAAGTGAAAGTAATTTTGACAAATAATGTTATGACGAAGTTTGAGTGAAGCCGGGAGGGACAGGATGGTTTGATCACCCGGATCGGTTGTCCTTTAATGGGGACGTGTGAGAAGCACTTTTTATGATGATGTCCTCGAAAGGTATTCACATGAAACGATCGAGTATTCAGAGGTATTTGGATTAGAAAAACATGTTAATATTTAAATATTCTAAGCTATGAGAGAAGATGAAAACACTGTGATGATTATATCCTCGAGACTTCAGGGCTCTTTCGAAAACGATTAGAATCTCATCGCGTATCATAGCCGGTTTAAACTTTCATTCAAGGTGTGAAAGTTGTAGCCTCCTTTTAGCGTAGCATAGCGAACCATATGATATTATTTGTTATTATTACACACATCGCTGTGTGGTATTTTTTAACTGTTGTATGTATTCAACCTGCCCTTGTATTTGGATGGTGACCCCATGTGATTTTCAAATAGTGGGCCCTGTGTACTTTGTCAAAAGTGGTTTCCAGTGTCAGTATTATATTCCTGTGTTTACACAGATTAGCATTTCCCCTGCTCCTTCCTTTCCTTAACCTTTCCTTCTCTATTCTTTTGAAACCACGACTTCCTCCATACTTTTTTTTTGTAGAAAAAATAAAAGTTTCAGTTCTAGACATGACTTGCTGTAGCCTATTTATTCCACAAGCGCCCGTGAAGAGGTTGGAAAACAGTAGCTTCTCTTGTCTCTCCCCGCTTTGTGTCGTTCTGCCGTCACTTCCCGCCGAAACACACAACACACACACACACACAGAGAGTCGGTGTGGGAGCACAGGGGAGGATTTGCAATCTGTTTCAACAGCGGATCTGCCATCCTAGATCTACGCTCTCCAGCGAGCTTCCCTTTGCAAAAAAGCATCCCTCGCTCCGTCGCCAATTACGCATGACAGTGTGTATTTAGGATGTTGCTTTGTTCCGTGTTACACGCTGGGGGAAAATGCTGAATTCCACATATTCTAATTTGTGCTGATTACACGTGTTGCCTCCGATTCACTGCGCCATTTATTTGACACGCGCGAGACACGCCGGAAAAAATACAATTCACCGCAACATGGAGGAAGATATAAAGAAACTAGAACTAAAGCTGATGTTTTTCTACCCGTGCTGATGTACTTCCTTTCCCGTGACCCATCGGCCTCTCAAACATTGGCCAATGCGTTCATTGCGGTGTTCATTTTTGGGGGGTGATTTAAACACAACTTACACCGGATATGTTTGCATGTATAAGCCTACCGTTATCGTCCATGTTTGTATCGTATAACATCATACAAAACTAAGTCTTTTTTCAGTTGAAGCGGCCTCTGTTGGGTACAAAACTTGGCATTGAAAGAACATTCCACCTATTGCTATGGAAACATAAGATGGCATGTAAACACTGCTAAAAATGGATGTATGGGAACCATGTGCTTTCGATCCTTTCAAAAAGATGGCCTCTTCATGTTGTTTATGTGCTACGGTCCTCTCTCTCCTAGCCTCTCCTCCTCTGCTCCTCTCCTCCTCTCCTCACGTCTCTCCACCTTTTCCATGACACGGAGTTCCGACCTCTCCAGCTCCTCCCCTTTCAAACAAACGTTCCCTTGTTAGCCGGCAAGGGCCACCTCTGTCATGGAAGAAACCGTGGTAACGGAGACACATTACGAGAGAGAGAGAGAGAGAGAGAGGGAAACACCGACACGCGACCCACGCGAGCACAGAGAGGGAGGATTGTGGCTGCGTGGGTGTGTGTGTGTGTGTGTGTGTGTGTGTGTGTGTAAAACTTTCCAGTTCAATCACACGTATAGCCACGTATATCTAAAACCACACACACACATGCACGTGTGTACAGACACACACACACACACACACATTCCATCATTCATTCTTTCAACATCCAACGTCCAACGCATTGGATAGGGATAACTTGAATGACACTGGTCTGAGTTTACTGCATAATACATGAGACAAAAGAGACAAAACCGTCCCGATTGTGGGACATAGAGACACACACACACACACACACACACACACACACACACACACATATTTCCACAGGGGAGGGCCTGCATGGAGAGCATAATACTCGGTTACCCTTATTGTGTTTATTCTGCCACGAAGCAAACCACTTGCCCCGCAGTGGTGTGGCAGGAACCAATCTCCTTAAAGTAATTTGCAATCACTGTGGTCGAAAGGCCTCATCGCATCAATGGACTCTTGCCAGACATTTCATTTTAAAGTTGAAATTAAACGCCACAGCGGGAATAACCTCCGCCAATTTTTTATGGCATTTTTTTTTTAGGGTAGGGGGTGGGGATTGTTAGGATTCTGCAAATTGCCTGGGCAGCTTTTTATTAGGAGAATGGCCTCAACGTAAACCTGCCTTGATTGGTTTCATATTTGCGGATTGTTTGTCGTTTTTATTTTATTCATTTTTCTTTATCTGGCTCCGGGGGTCCTTCCGCACACTAGAGGCCCGGCTCCACTCCAGGGTCCTTATATAAATGGCTGCCGTTGTGACAGGAAACACGGAAATATAAAGAGGAAAACGGAGAAGCCATAGGTCAGCTGTCAGGATGAGATAATAAGCCACGCACACACACACACGCACACGCACACACACACACACACACACACACACACAATATACTGACTTTGATCCTGTTATGTTTCTTTCCATGTATATCGTTTTTTGAATGCTCAGTTATGTGTTATTTGTGGTTGAGTTTTTTTGTTGTGGGTGACCACGTACGACCCAATTATGTTGTTTATTCCACTTTCTTATTTTTTTGTTTTTCGGTTAGTGACACACACAAAAACTGTACTTTTTGAATAAGGTTATTGTGTAGGGAGAGGCAGGAACGGTTCTGCTTGTGAAAAACATCCATTAATGTGTCCTCCACTGTGAAGGACGCGTGGCCTAAGTGTAATAAGCAAATAATAGCATCGTCGTATCATCATCATCATCATCATCCTCATCATGGCATCCTCCTATCACAGCTCGCCATCGGCGCCCACGTGTGGCGCCTGGTCCCAATGCGAGGGCAACGCCGTCGGTAATCCTCCGCGTTATCTGCGGTGGCGAGTGGATAGCGGTGATCGGCCCGTGGAGATAGAGATGGGGACGACGGCGGCAACAGTGAGAGACGGCTTACCTTATCGCGCCGCAGACATCGCAGGTGTCACGCAAGGGCCGTCGGGAGCCACAGTGAGCAAATTGAGATAACTGTCGATATTCACACCCCCCCCACCACCACCACCACCACCACCATCACCTCCCAGTGGTCACGTGGTCACTTCTGTTAAAAAAAATGCCACCTCTCGTATTTCAATTTTATTGAGTTGTATGAGGCTTATATATATCTATATTTATGCTTTTTCCGCGAGTGACCTTGGATACGGACCGGACGCTAGTAAAACGTTACGGGCGACAGAGAGATATTGAACGCGGCAGAGGACTTTATGAGAGGCGCGGCCTGCAAATTAATTCCGTGACGTTGACGGCGGGCTTGATTGACGCGCTCCGTCATTGTCACTTTAGCTAATAAACTTTTCAATAAAGTGCAAAAAAAAAGTAATGAAGTCACAGTGGATGTGCGGCGTTAATATGCTTTGTCAGCTGTCCAGACGGAGGACAAAATCTACATTTTTGGCCTTTAGGGTTATTTGGGGGCTGAGGCAAATTAATTGTTTTGCCATTGTTTAGGCAACCGTGCCGATTCACCGCCGGGAAAGTGCCCGGCCAGCACCCATCATCATTACGTTTCCAACGCTTTATCCTTCGAAGCCATATTGCTATACGAGCAATTGTTTCGCGTCGCCGCTGTTGGTCGGTTGTCACACGCGCAGCCGGCTTCACGATCAATACATTGATATTACACTCGCAGCCGGGCTTCACGATCAATACATTGATATGACTAACCGGCTGCACCACACTAAAGCCAAGCAAGAATACAATACAACACAAGTTTTTGGTTTTTTTTGGTACGCTTTTTCAATCGCTATAATAATCGCTATATTACACTGAAGGTTTTCACTCGGTCGGTCCAATATGAAAAACAAAACAACCCAAAAAAACATAATACAAGTGACTTCAAACTCAGCTTGTATTAAAAAAAAAAGTATGAGTGTTACGATTCTGCGCTGTTGAATTCATTCTAATCTAATACGGTCTTTTTTAAAATGGATTTTGAAACAGGGACAGTCAAACTGGAGTAAAAGTATAGTTTTTTCTTTATTTCACTTTTGTCAGTCGGGCGGTGTATGCCGTTTCTTACAGAGAATCACAAAGGACATTTTGAACAACAACAACAACAACTTCCAATTCAGAAGATCTTCCGAGACGTTTTTGTTGGGGTTTCTTCCTGCAATTCGGTCACAAGACACACTTCTGCTCATGTAATGCGTAAACAAACACACAATAAGTTAAATGACACTCCTATGCTGCTGAAGAAATGAACGATGCTCACGGATGTGGAACAACATCGCATACAAAAATCCAATTCTCCGAATGTCATTTCCCGTGTATGTGCGTGAGCGTAGAGGGGGGGCGGAGTCTGCTATGCTAATATGGAAGAAAAAACAACCTCAAATCACTCCGGGAGGCTGTAGTATTGCAGTCGGTTGCAGGCGTGTGTGCGTGTGTGTGTGTGTGTGTGTGTGTGTGTGTGTGTGTGTCTGTGTGTCTGTCTGTGTGTGTGTGTGTGTGTGTGTGTGTGTGTGTGTGTCTGTGTGTATGTGTGTGTGTGTGTGTGTGTGTGTGTGTGTGTGTCTGTGTGCGTGCGTGTGTGTGCTTAGTCCTCAGATGAGCCGGGTGGGAGTTGCTTTTCGGTCCGGGGCGGCCGTCAACGACCTCCTCTACCGGCTTGTCGAGGACCCCAGGGGCCTAATCTTCATCTCTGTGAAGTCCAGGGACATGAGGTGGCCCTTCCACGGCTCCCAGTTCACTCCCTGGCGCGGAGAAAAGAAAGGAAAAATCAAAGCATGGGTTGGAGGAGGCGGAGAACAGTTGGAGAGAGTTATGTCAGGAGCGGGAAAGGATGGGGAAGGGAGGAGGAGGAGGAGGAGGAGGAGGAAGGGACAGGGGGGGAGGAGTGGGCGGGGGAGACGGATAATGGAGGAGGCAGTAGAAGGGGAGTATATAAGCGTGGGTTGGTGGTGGTGATGGGGTGCTGGTGGTGACAGGGGTGGTGTGTGTCACCGGGACCCTACCCTGTTTCCATGGCTCTGCAAAGTTTCGGCCGGAATCTCATTAACAGACAACAAGTCGTGTGTGTGTGTGTGTGTGTGTGTGTGTGTGGTGTGTGTGTGTGTGTGTGTGTGTGTGTGTGTGTGTGTGTGTGTGTCTGTGTGAACTACAAAGGAGGTTTGGGATTTTTACCAAAGCTGAGGCAGGTCTTGTTAAATTTCCGACAGGATCTTTCTAGATCTCCTTCCATCTCTCTCTCCATCTCTCTCTCCCTCTCTTTCCATCTCTCTCTCCCTCTCTCTCTCTCTCTCTCTCTCTCTCCCACTATCACTCTCTACCTCTCTCTACCTCGCTTGCTCTCTAAGACATAATGGCTATTGTTGTCGCACCAGGCTGGCAAATCACCAGCATTTCTCCTCTCCGTGGCCTTGAGGAATGTGCTCTGTTATCAAGGCTGATGGATTCGGGGCATTCCTGTTTCACCTCACCGATCTAAAACAAAACAAGTCGGAGTGAACAGCCCCCCGGGGGGCGGAGTTATCTCTGATTGCTGACCAGGGAGCAGCGGCATCCGTTAGCCCCAAACTAGCCTCTTGTTTTTTATGATGCCGAGTGATGACGTTGGGAGGATAATCCATACTTTTGTTGCTGTTGTTGTTGTTGTTGTTGTGATTGCTATAAATACTTGCCAATCATCGATCTTTATATCGGTGTGTGTGTGTGTGTGTCGATCTGTGTCATCTGTGTCTATGTCATCATCACATCGATTATTCAAATGGTAATATTAGAAATGACGCGTGCTGTGAAAAGACTTGTCCCAAGTGCTTTCTCTCTCTCTCTCTCTCTCTCTCTCTCTCTCTCTCTCTCTCTCTCTCTCTCTCTCTCCTCTTCGACTCAATTTGGCGCTGAGCAAATATTGAATTTATCACACACACAGCACCTTGTAGTACACATTTAATCTGCTACACTAATCTTTATGAATAAAGATGGAACATTAATGTCCCATAAACGCCGAGGCACAGTTAAGTTATTATCGGCCGGCATTGTGGTACACAGATTAGGATACACAGCCTTGTCTTAGCATCCATCGTTAGCATCCATCTTCCTTGGACAATAACGCCTTATGTTAGCTCGTAAAAAGAAGGAGGGAAAATCAGTAGCGGGGTTCTATATATGGCTTGATAAATTTGTTCTGTAATAGAATATGATGGATTCAGAGCACTGCTCCCTTTCCCCCTAAAATTGTGAAACTTGACTGTGGGTTTGGCTGGAGACCAGCCCCCTTCTCACACAACGTTAATAGTGCCATCTAGTGGTGAGTGTGCACACTGCGGCAGACCACTGAAATCACACTTCAAAATGTGTGTGTGAGTGTGTGTGTGTGTGTTGTGTGTGTGTGTGTGTGTGTGTGTGTGTGTGTGTGTGTGCTTTCGACTTGCGGTTGAAGCATATCTGAACATTAAAGGAGACCGATGATACCACCAGGTGTGAGCGTGATTTGCCGTTCCATAAACCGGTTTCAGAATCTCCATCTTATGACATCACAAGTGGGGGTGTCCACCCAGATGCATGGTGGATAGATCAGCCTACCAGCCTACCCAGTGGACTGTAGCAACTGGTAGGCTGATCTATCCAGCATACATCTGGGGGGGGACACACTTCCACTTGTGATTTAAAAAACCGGAGATGGTAGAATAGCCCTCCTTTAACATTATTAAAAGGGACCACGTGTCGGATGTTTACATGAAAAAAAATATTTTAAATTGCCAGCATTTAACTTTAAGTAGTCGATGTAGAACAGCCTGTGGGATGATTTCTATTATATTTTAAAAGGGTCGGTTTTGCATAGGAAATAGGAAACGTGGATAATGGTAAAAAAATATATATATGTTCTTTAATAACCACATTCATCATTATATTGAACATTACATTAAGATCGCAATTATCTGAACCCACAGAGCTCGTACTCAAATACAGAGCTCCATGGGTAGGCTTCAGTTCCCTTACCGGCCAACGGGATCAGTAATGAGAAGGAATCATTTCTGATGGTACCTTTACACTAAGTCCAGCATTTTATATATAAAATGTGGAGAATCTTTTCCATGTAAAAGTATTTCATTTACATCACAAGACGATTCATCGTGTCGTTACTTCCCAGATGAACCGACCGTACGTTCGAAGCCAACTCTACTCGTACACGCGGGGCGCCGTAACCTTACTCACCATGCTGTGCCTGTTGTCGCCCCATCTCCCGTTGAGGTTGGCCAGGTGACAGTTCTTGTACCACCAGGCGCCGCGGTGGGTCAGGGCACAGTTCCCCAGAGCGATGTCATTGTCGGAGTCCACCGTGGACCAAGGACGACCCTGGTGGTAGGTCATCGCGTCGCCTGGTCGCAGAGCGGGGCACACACACACACACACACCATCGGTAAACGACAAGAATGCACAAATAACGATGATGAATTACCCTGTGAGAATGAACTGGTATTACTGCTTCAGCACACGCATATTCACTATCTTTGTTTTTTTCGAGGTACGTGTCAGTATTGAGGCGGTAGCGGGGATAGGAATCTTTTAATGACACCTCCGGGTAGACCGTGGAAATGATGGTTTGAACCTCGAGCTTTGAATTTTTACACATTGTGTGTTCGTTAAATAAAAAACGAAAAAACAAATCGACATTTTGCACTCCAAGTCCACTTTAAATAATGACCTTGATTATGACAATTATTATCAGTCAGCAGAGCGGAGAGAGTTGGCTGGCGCTACTTTGAGAGATTGTGCTGCCGGCACCTTTGCAGCGGGAGTTCAGCTGAACGGCTAAAAAAGAAAAGATTCCTTCCTCTAGCCTCCACCACCACCCGCCGTCTCTCTTGGCTGCCTAGTTATACCTGTCTCCACGTCCCCCAAGTTCTCACCGGGGATGAAAAAAAAAACAACCCCACACACTGTTCTACCCCCAGCTGTGCCGGCACTGATGCAATGTCTAAAAAAATAAATAATAATAACATTAAAAAAAGCAGCTCTACAGGTCTACGGGTGTACTGTTTTTTTTCTTCTGTATTTTCATCCTTTATTTTGGAATAGCATTTCCACCCAAAAAAAACAAGTGGCACACCGGCTGTTCCCCTGTAGTTGCCGATGGAGAGCTTGAACTTCTGCTTGGCCGGGGCGATCTTGAAGCTGTCGTACACGGCGTACGCCCGCTGGGCGCCCAGGCCCAGGTCAAACCTCACCTCGTACCGGGTGGGCGTGTTGGTGAGCTCGTAGATGTTCTCCATGCCTGGCCGGCAGGGTCGGGAAGGAAGGTAAGAAAACGTTAAAAAAGGCAACGGTGGAGTTCTTTGAGCACACCGAGGAATGTGTCTTTCATATGCTGCTAAAGTCAATTTTGTATTTATTGTCATACCGAGCCAGAACTCGTCTGTCAGGTTGCCAAAGCCGGCGACGTACTGTCTCCAGCGCTTCATGAAGTCAAGCTTGCCAACGGTGCGTCGCTGGAGCAGCTGGGGGTGGCAGACAAGAAAGAGAGGAGCATTATGAATCCTAATGCCTCTGAACCACAGACCCCCGGAAGGATTCCCGCCTGGTTGTCTGCCGTTTTATATAAACCGACAGCGATCCCTGGATCGCGTTCAAAGCCGCATTGACACCGCAATCGCTTGCTGCTCACGTAATGTAATCCTTAGCTAGGAACACGACTGTGTGTGATACACTGTGGTTCACCACAGAGGCAGGAACGTGTGAGGAGGAGGAGGAGGAGGAGGAGGAGGAGGAGGAGGAGGAGGAACCTACGAGCCAGCCGCCGCCGTCCGTGTCCATGTCGCAGAAGACCTCGGTGGCCTTGGACTGGTTGCTGTTCAGGTAGACGGTGTAGACGCCGCTCTCGGCGTTGCCGTTCTTCAGGATCTGCACACAGTCCATGGGGAACGGATAGACGAGGCCCACTGGAGCAGAGAGACAACAACAGCATGACCAACATCACCACCGTGTGCGAGTGACCAACCCGATTTGGTCTCCCTTGGTAACCAGGTCACACGCTCCGATGGCGTGCGGTGGCATGGTGTGTGTGTGTGTGTGTGTGTGTGTGGGGGCGCTGACCTGTTTTGAAGCTGGTCTCCACCACCGTGCTCCTCTTGGCCCCGCGGTAAGCGATAATAGAAGACAGAAACTGCAGGATTCGTGTGCTGATTGGTTTCTTTCAAGGGTTGTTCTTCTTTTTCTGTCAATAGTGCTCGACTACACAAGCGGTACACTATATCGGTCGCTGGGTGAAGCGCCAGCATTTTTCGTTCAATACGAATCACGCTCGATAACAGCGCCGTGGAAGAGGGTTTCATTTCATTCTCGTCCCCTCTCTCGTACTCCCTTCACTATTTATTCCTTTACCTTCTTCCACTTTCATCCTTTTCCTATTATTTTTTTATACTATTAATTGAACTTTTTACACAGATCTGGACGCTCCGACCAAACTGGTCACCGTGGAGACGACGGAGGACACGGCGCTGGTGTCCTGGGACCGCGTCCAGGCGGAGGTCGACGGCTACGCGCTGACGTACACCTCCTCCTCCGAGGGCCCCGGCCAGGAGGTCTCCCTGAGGCCCGACAGTGACACCTACAGGCTGACCGGCCTCCGGCCCGGCGTCCGCTACACCGTCCACGTCTGGTCGGTGAGCGGGGACAGAGTCAGCAGGAAGAGTTCCACCGAAGCGGAAACAGGTAACGCATGAGATGGATGCAGGGGATTTGCAATTATATTGGATTTGGACCAAGGGGTCTTGTGTCAGCCAAACAAGGAGGCCAACAATTACTATAGATGGATAACATTTAAAAAGAAACCCCAAAGAATCAGGACTGGAGGTAGGTCTTCAATCCACCATCTTGACATGATCTTGACGTTTTTAACCATCAATAATGAGTTCGGCAGAATGGTAAAATGAATTAGGTCTAACCCCTGAAATTAGAAACGTCTTGGTTACAGAAGTGGGCCTGCGATAAAAAAAGAATTTCAAATCTTGATCTGATCTCATTATAAAACAATACTCTGACTTTTGGGGAAATACAGTTTTTTTCCACTTGCTCAGAGTCAAGTGATGCGATTCTTTCACCATTCGTTGGCCCTTGCTCTGGATCCGACCGAGTTAGCGTTTGATCAAATTAGCCAAAATCAATGGCAGCAGATGCGACCGACGAAGCTCCATCGGTGACCTGAGGCGGTAAAACACACCCGTCCCGGCTTCTCCGGAGTCGTGTATTTTAGGCGAGAGTCGCTCAGGTCGATTGAGCGGTGGGATAGAGCGTTTGTCTGGCAACCCGCAAGGTGGCTGGTTCGATCCCCAGCTTCCCCGAGCTAAGTCTCGAGGTGTCCCTGAGCAAGACACCTTTGACCCCAACTGCTCCTGATGAGCTGGCCAATGGGTGAATGTGAAGCAATGTTTTAAAGCACTCTGGATAAAAGCGCTATATATATATATACTGCATGCAATCCATTTAGTTATATATTATTCTCAGATCTTCCCTGTCTCTTGGGTTCGTTCTTACACCACACCAGAGCTCTCGAGCACTAAATTAATTCAACTCAACTTCAATTTTCAATCGTGAATGCTCTCACGGTATTCCACGGTGCATCGTCGTCTTCAACAACCAAAGCATGTATTATGTTACGACGACGTATTGTTATGCTCCCGACATGTTAGGTGTTTGATTGCATTTGCATTTCAACGAATCAGCTGGATGGAACAAGAGTCTCGACTTATTATGTTGAGCAAATAAATAACACGAGATGGCTGTGCTTGGGAGGACGGCTCTCAGGGTCACCGGACGTGTCAAAATAAAGGCACTGGTTCACCAGCATAACAATTTGATATTTAATTTGCTTTCATTTAAGTGTGCGTGTATTTTGATTAACATTGATTTATTATCCATTTGGGAGAGCATTTCAAAACTGCTTAAAAAAAAAGGTTCTGCCATTGTGTCACTGAGTCCTTGTCAAGTTTGCAGTAGATGTAGTAGTAGTAAAAGTAGTAGTAGTCGTAGTAGTAGTAGTATGCCCACAGTACTCACCCCTGCTCTAGATGCAGACCTGGCTGCTTATACTAACCTCTTTGACCAAGAATAGAGTGAATCCAGAGTGCAAGGTGGGGGTGGAGGTGGGCTACCGGTTGAGCTCCTCTGAGGGGTCCGGCCAGGAGGCCCCTCTGTGGGGCTGACGGCGCCACCTACCGACTGACCAGGTTGGGACCCGGTGTCTGCGACAATGTCCATATCTGCGTGGTGAAATGTATATAAAGTTAGCAGAAAAAGCTTGAAAACAGATATTCAAACATTAACATCAACTGAGAACTAACCATTATAGGCGTTGTAGTCGATACAGCCGCCATGGAACGAGGGTTTCATTTCATTCTCGTCCCCGTCTCCTCGTACTCCCCTCCACTCATTTTATTTCCTTTACCTTCTTCTCCACTTTCATCCTTTTGCCTTATTATTTTTTTATACTATAATTGAAACTTTTTACACAGATCTGGCACGCTCCAACCACTGGTCACCGTGGACGGAACGACGGAGACACGCGCGCGCTGGTGTCCTGGACCGCGTCCAGGCGGAGGTCGACGTCTACGCGCTGACGTACCCTCCTCCTCCGAGCGGCCCCGGCAGGAGCATCTCTCTA
>PIJE02003055.1:10000-48496 GCA_002895965.2 Coryphaenoides rupestris | reverse complement strand
GCATGTGAATACTACTTTATCAGTGCAGTATAGTCATGTGAATACTACTTTATCAGTGCAGTATATTCATGTGAATACTACTTTATCAGTGCAGTATAGTCATGTGAATACTACTTTATCAGTGCAGTATAGTCATGTGAATACTACTTTATCAGTGCAGTATATTCATGTGAATACTACTTTATCAGTGCAGTATATTCATGTGAATACTACTTTATCAGTGCAGTATATTCATGTGAATACTACTTTATCAGTGCAGTATATTCATGTGAATACTACTTTATCAGTGCAGTATAGTCATGTGAATACTACTTTATCAGTGCAGTATATTCATGTGAATACTACTTTATCAGTGCAGTATATTCATGTGAATACTACTTTATCAGTGCAGTATATTCATGTGAATACTACTTTATCAGTGCAGTATAGTCATGTGAATACTACTTTATCAGTGCAGTATAGTCATGTGAATACTACTTTATCAGTGCAGTATATTCATGTGAATACTACTTTATCAGTGCAGTATAGTCATGTGAATACTACTTTATCAGTGCAGTATAGTCATGTGAATACTACTTTATCAGTGCAGTATAGTCATGTGAATACTACTTTATCAGTGCAGTATAGTCATGTGAATACTACTTTATCAGTGCAGTATAGTCATGTGAATACTACTTTATCAGTGCAGTATAGTCATGTGAATACTACTTTATCAGTGCAGTATATTCATGTGAATACTACTTTATCAGTGCAGTATAGTCATGTGAATACTACTTTATCAGTGCAGTATAGTCATGTGAATACTACTTTATCAGTGCAGTATAGTCATGTGAATACTACTTTATCAGTGCAGTATATTCATGTGAATACTACTTTATCAGTGCAGTATATTCATGTGAATACTACTTTATCAGTGCAGTATAGTCATGTGAATACTACTTTATCAGTGCAGTATAGTCATGTGAATACTACTTTATCAGTGCAGTATATTCATGTGAATACTACTTTATCAGTGCAGTATAGTCATGTGAATACTACTTTATCAGTGCAGTATAGTCATGTGAATACTACTTTATCAGTGCAGTATATTCATGTGAATACTACTTTATCAGTGCAGTATATTCATGTGAATACTACTTTATCAGTGCAGTATAGTCATGTGAATACTACTTTATCAGTGCAGTATATTCATGTGAATACTACTTTATCAGTGCAGTATATTCATGTGAATACTACTTTATCAGTGCAGTATATTCATGTGAATACTACTTTATCAGTGCAGTATAGTCATGTGAATACTACTTTATCAGTGCAGTATAGTCATGTGAATACTACTTTATCAGTGCAGTATAGTCATGTGAATACTACTTTATCAGTGCAGTATAGTCATGTGAATACTACTTTATCAGTGCAGTATATTCATGTGAATACTACTTTATCAGTGCAGTATATTCATGTGAATACTACTTTATCAGTGCAGTATATTCATGTGAATACTACTTTATCAGTGCAGTATATTCATGTGAATACTACTTTATCAGTGCAGTATAGTCATGTGAATACTACTTTATCAGTGCAGTATATTCATGTGAATACTACTTTATCAGTTGCAGTATAGTCATGGTGAATACTACTTTATTCAGTGCAGTATATTCATGTGAATACTACTTTATCAGTGCAGTATAGTCATGTGAATACTACTTTTATCAGTGCAGTATATTCATGTGAATACTACTTTATCAGTGCAGTATATTCAATGTGAATACTACTTTATCAGTGCAGTATAATTCATGTGAATACTACTTTATCAGTGCCAGTATAGTCATGTGAATACTACTTTATCAGTGCAGTATATTCATGTGAATACTACTTTATCAGTGCAGTATATTCCATGTGAATACTACTTTATCAGTGCAGTATAGTCATGTGAATACTACTTTATCAGTGCAGTATATTCATGTGAATACTACTTTATCAGTGCAGTATATTCATGTGAATACTACTTTATCAGTGCAGTATATTCATGTGAATACTACTTTATCAGTGCAGTATATTCATGTGAATACTACTTTATCAGTGCAGTATATTCATGTGAATACTACTTTATCAGTGCAGTATAGTCATGTGAATACTACTTTATCAGTGCAGTATAGTCATGTGAATACTACTTTATCAGTGCAGTATATTCATGTGAATACTACTTTATCAGTGCAGTATATTCATGTGAATACTACTTTATCAGTGCAGTATAGTCCATGTGAATACTACCAGGGGAGGCGCTGGCCTTGGGTGTCCCCATAGGTCCTAGTGCCAGGGTCTCCCTCCCTTACGGGCCCAGAAGAGAGAAGCATGGCCTCCGTCTGCGCGCTCAGTGGAGCGGCGAGGCGGAGTTGTTCAGGCAGCGCCTCCACCTTCTAAACGGAGACGGATTGGATGACCGTTACCACAGCTTAGTGGTGCAGCGTGAACCCTGCTCCCCGCTCGCCTAACGGCCGTCCTGCTCGTTAGTGAGGCTCTTCGCTGGCTCTAATCAAATGTGAAACACGGCATTTAGCGGCCATAACGGAACAGCTGCCTCCCTGACCGACCTTCTGCTGCGGTCGGTGACAAGTGTTATGAATGGAGCTGTGGAGCTCCTCTTTCTCTCTTGGCTCTGCTCGTCTGCCTTGAGCCTGATCCTCTCTCTCTCTCTCTCTCTCTCTCTCTCTCTCTCTCTCTCTGGGCTCTGCTCGTCTGCCTTGAGCCTGATCCTCTTTTCTCTCTCTCTCTCTCTCTCTCTCTAGGCTCTGCTCGTCTGCCTTGAGCCTGATCCTCTCTCTCTCTCTCTCTCTCTCTCTCTCTGTCTCTCTGTCTCTCTCTCTCTCTCTCTCTCTCTGGGCTCTGCTCGTCTGCATTGAGCCTGATCCTCTCTCTCTCTCTCTCTCTCTCTCTCTGTTTCTCTGTCTCTCTCTCTCTCTCTCTCTCTCTCTCTGGGCTCTGCTCGTCTGCCTTGAGCCTGATCCTCTCTCTCTCTCTCTCTCTCTCTCTCTCTCTCTCTCTGGGCTCTGCTCGCTGGCCTGGACCTCCCGGGGACACTTCAACTTCTAAATCTGTTCAACAAACGCTTGATGTACTTCCATGACTCTCCAGAGACTGCTCGTTATTGGTTTATTTTGACATGATAATCAGTATTTTATTGAATATATGAGAATAATCATAATAGATATTTGACCTCATTTACATATTGGAGTGGGTGATGTGTTTCTGTCATGAAGGGATGGAGTGAGAATGTTAACTATAATTATATGTGGCTAATTCTTGACATTGTTCTATTATTAATATGAATCTCTGCTCTTTCCTCAGCTGACCATCTCTCCCGACACCAAGGCCCGCCCCCTCTGCCCCCGGCTCCACCCCCTCACAAGCAGCAACCGTCAATCACCTCTCTGAGTCGCAGCTCACTGGCCAATCAAAGGAGCCCGAGCCCGCCCCCTGCTGTTGACCTGGCAGCTGATTTGCCGGCAGAATGCTCCCAGCTGCAGGACAGCTGGGTGCTGGGGAACGATGCTGTCCTGGAGAGCAGGTAGGACTACCTGGAGGGGGAGGGGCCAGCAGGTAGGACTACCTGGAGGGGGAGGGGCCAGCAGGTAGGACTACCTGGAGGGGGAGAGGGAGCAGGTAGGACTACCTGGAGGGGGAGGGGCCAGCAGGTAGGACTACTGGAGGGGGAGGGGGAGCAGGTAGGGCTACCTGAAGGGGCAGGGGCCAGCAGGTAGGACTACCTGGAGGGGGAGGGGGGAGCAGGTAGGGCTACCTGAAGGGGCAGGGGCCAGCAGGTAGGACTACCTGGAGGGGGAGGGGCCAGCAGGTAGGACTACCTGGAGGGGGAGGAGGGAGCAGGTAGGACTACCTGGAGGGGAGGGGCCAGCAGGTAGGACTACCTGGAGGGGGAGGGGGGAGGGGGGAGCAGGTAGGGCTACCTGGAGGAGGAGGGGGAGCAGGTAGAACTACCTGGAGGTGGAGGGGGAGCAGGTAGGACTACCTGGAGGGGGAGCAGGTAGGACTACCTGGAGGGGGGAGCAGGTAAGGTTCTGTATGTGTTGCTGCTCGAGGTCATTGAGATGTTTGTCACATGGTTGGTCTTCCTAATGTTTCCCCCAACGGTCTGAATCTTCTACAATTTAATCAGGTCTCACAAAAATACCAAAACCAAGCAACGCGTGGCAGGCTGGTGAAGGGGGCGGAGCTTTAATCCACGATGTAAACAATGTCAACATCTCATGTTCATTGTCTGGTTTGTTCTTCCATGACCTTGAAATCAATTCGTGGCCCATTTAATGAAGGGGTCATTAATGAGAATGTCAAGTACTTAGTGTGCTAATTACTGTTATTTTCAGTAAGTCCACTGTTATTGAGTGAAGTGCTTCTTTCCTCTCCAGCAGATCTCTGCTCTGCTCAAGAACACGTCTAGAAAACCATCACATCTGGAAAACAGAACTAACAAACTAGCATTGACCTTCAGCGATGGTGCAAATACAATAACAATACCAATGCTTCAATCAATACATTAATTTCTCCATGTGATGCATGAACACATTGTCGAGGGTTCTGTGGTGTTTCATGTCTGCTAATGGAGGGGATCTCATATTATGTGAAGCCTTCCTTCAGATCTCCACCCTCCATAGAAATACTTCTCCAACTACCGCTGCTCTAATGAATTCTGCTCCAACTACCGTATTTCTAAGCGGATGAATTGAATTTCATTTCAGGCTGAATGGGCCATTAGCCAACGGAACATAGCTAAGCGTGTGATTGTTAAGGTTATCTCAAATGGAGACGATGAGGCCGAGCTCTGTAGGCTGAGGCTGCGTAACGAGTCTGTGAGACTGTGACTCACTTGCCAACCACATCAACACATTGATGAACGTCCCAAGTGTCCATCTGGGAAACATAATTAAGTCTACTGAGCAGCTTCCAGAAGAGGCCTTCAGAAGGTCTTGTGTTGTTGATCTGATGGAGACGGGTTCAGTGTCCTGGTAGGTAGGGTACCCAGGGTCTAGAGACCTCCGGTAGAGACCCAGGGGGTAGAGACCCCGGGTCTAGAGTCCCAGGTAGAGACCTGGGTCTCTACCTGGGACTCTACCCAATTTACTTATTTTCATTCGTCTTGTTCTCCCACCTCCTTTTTTTCATTCTCTTTTCATTTAATCAGGGAAACGTAACCTCTCTCTCTCTCTCTCTCTTCCTCTCTCTCTCTCTCTCTCTCTCTCTCTCTCTCTCTCTCTCTCTTTCTCTCACACACACAACACATCCTATCATTGGGATTCTGATATTAGCATATTAATGTGCTTTTCTGCGTGTCTCTAATCAATTACAGCTGATGGGGTGTTTGGCCCCGGATACAAACACCGTCTGCTCACACACACACACACACACACACACACACACACACACACACATGCACACAGACACACACACACACACACACACACACACACAACCACACACACACCACACACCACCACACACACACACACACACAGCCTACCTACGAACACACAAACCCTGAAATGATTCCTCTGGACTGTAAGGCAGCAGCAGCGTAGCTGCTAACAGTCTGTGTCACGTCTCACAGCTTCTAATACAAGTAGGAAGTTCCTGACAGAACATTGCAGACCATTACTCTACTTTCCTCATGTGACTTCCTGCTCAGAGGTGTGTGAGAACATCCACATCTGACATGTTCCTCCAGGGATGAATTGATCAGCTGTGTTCTGACCAATCAGAACCCAGGAGAGATGGGGGAGCGAGGGTGGGTGGGGGGGACTCATCAGGGGGAGTCCCTCTGCCGGCCGTTTAGTTCTGAAGACTGCAGACCGGCCTAACCCCAACCCTAACCCCATAACCCCTGACCCCTGACCCCAACCCTAACCCCTAGCCCTGACCCAAAACCCTGACCCCAACCCTAAACCCCTAACGCCTAGCCCTGACCCATAACCATAACCCTGACCCACCACAACTCTCTATAGCATCCCTGGTTACCAAAGAAACTCACAGCTGATTTACTGTAGAGCTTGTAGAGATCGTCTCAATGTGTCCTAACCTCTGACATCTCATAACACATGATAACACATGAGAAACACTCAATGATGATAGGACTGTAGAAATCTCTGATGGGCGGTTCTGGTGAAAACACTGATTAGGCTGTAATGTCTAGTCTATAAATACTACAATTAAAAACCCATCGCAAAGACACCCATGTGTAAAATATTTGTCACATTAGTATGACAATTTAGCAGGAAGACAAAACAGGAAAATGGCTTCAACTGAACAATACAAAAGGACTAAAAACTAATCACAAGAAAATGTGGAAAACGATAGAACAGCCACTGATGGCCCACAGCAATGTCTTTCATGAAGAAGCCATTTATGTTGCTGATGGAGTTTCCAGTGTGTTTAGAACGCCATCGTCTTGACAACCATAGAGCGGCAGAAAATCAGGGCGTTCAGAGAGGTGGCGGTCGGGGGCTTAATGATCCTGAGTCCTGATGTACTCACTGGTAACCACGGTGATGTAACCTGCAGACGTTTGGAGGATGTTTTAGATGAACAGAGTTGGTGGCAACACTGCTGTGGTTCATCTCTTTAAATGCCAGAGACCTCGGGTGCGTTGACACAGTCTCTGAGGCTGTGCTGTGTGTGTGATGCTTGGTCAGGAACTAAGGTGAAGACCTGATGCCCAAAGGTCTTTCTGCATTAATCTCGGAGCAGTGGCAATACCGCTTAATTCATTTACCTGAGAGCTTTCCACAAGGGCTTTAAAAGTTAATATGACAATCACCTGCTCGTGCTTTTGATTAAAAGCCTCTTAATGACCCTAACCCTGACCCTAACCCTTACCAGGACCCTGATCCTGACCCTAACCCTTACCAGGACCCTGATCCTAACCCTAACCCTTACCAGGACCCTGATCCTAACCCTAACCCTTACCAGGACCCTGATCCTAACCCTAACCCTTACCAGGACCCTGATCCTGACCCTAACCCTTACCAGGACCCTGATCCTAACCCTAACCCTTACCAGGACCCTGATCCTGACCCTAACCCTTACCAGGACCCTGATCCTAACCCTAACCCTTACCAGGACCCTGATCCTGACCCTAACCCTTACCAGGACCCTGATCCTAACCCTAACCCTTACCAGGACCCTGATCCTGACCCTAACCCTTACCAGGACCCTGATCCTAACCCTAACCCTTACCAGGACCCTGATCCTGACCCTAACCCTTACCAGGACCCTGATCCTAACCCTAACCCTTACCAGGACCCTGATCCTGACCCTAACCCTTACCAGGACCCTGATCCTAACCCTAACCCTTACCAGGACCCTGATCCTGACCCTAACCCTTACCAGGACCCTGATCCTAACCCTAACCCTTACCAGGACCCTGATCCTAACCCTAACCCTTACCAGGACCCTGATCCTAACCCTAACCCTTACCAGGACCCTGACCCTGATACAGTATATTTGCTACCTCCTGCTGAGCAACACCTTCATGCTCAAAGTGGTTCCAGTGTCAAACTTAACGAGGCCTAACTAACGGCGTAACTTTGTAAAGTTAAACTGCTTCTCTGTGTTCCTCAGACACTTCCTCTTTAAGACGGGAACAGGAAGTACGGCGTTCTTCGGCACGGCCACGCCCGGCTACACCATGGCGACGGGGGCGGTGTACTCCACGCCCGCGCGGCCCCTGCCCCGCGGCTCGCTGTCCAGGGGGGCCTTCAAGTTCAACAAGTCCCGGCGCCATTGTTCCTGGAGATGCACGGCGCTGGGGGCGGTGGCCGTGGCTGTCCTGCTGTCCATCATCCTCTGCTACTGTATTGGTATGATCTGCATTATACTGCATTACATACACTTATTACTATTATTAAATATACTGTATTGGTATGATCTGCATTATACTGCATTACATACACTTATTACTATTATTAAATATACTGTATTGGTATGATCTGCATTATACTGCATTACATACACTTATTACTATTATTAAATATACTGTATTGGTATGATCTGCATTATACTGCATTACATACACTTATTACTATTATTAAATATACTGTATTGGTATGATCTGCCACATGCATTATACTGCATTACATACACTTATTACTATTATTAAATATACTGTATTGGTATGATCTGCATTATACTGCATTACATGTCTTATGATGTACTCATGACCACACAAGCATTGGTAAGGTCGGATAAACGTTTCCATGAAAGTTGTGAAGACCCATCACCTTTTACTGTTTAACCGCTTAGAAACACACAAGCGCCTATTGTGAAAATGAATTGTGAACTACTCTCGAATGCAATAACCCCCCAACTCCAAAACGGTAGGGAAGCAAGTAGAGGTGCACCAGCACAAGATACATACAGAGGGATCATTGGGCAATAGCGTCTTATGAGGTTATTGTGTGCGTGGCTGCAAAATGCGTTTGAGCGCGAGATAAGTGCAGTTTGGACATCCATGCCTCTCGCGACTAAACGCTTGGTGTTTGATGCCTAAACCGATGTTGCCCCACTGTCTTATGATGTACTCATGCCCACACAAGCATTGGTAAGGTCGGATAAACGTTTCCATGAAAGTTGTGAAGACCCATCACCTTTTACTGTTTAACCGCTTAGAAACACACAAGCGCCTATTGTGAAAATGAATTGTGAACTACTCTCGAATGCAATAACCCCCCAACTCCAAAACGGTAGGGAAGCAAGTAGAGGTGCACCAGCACAAGATACATACAGAGGGATCATTGGGCAATAGCGTCTTATGAGGTTATTGTGTGCGTGGCTGCAAAATGCGTTTGAGCGCGAGATAAGTGCAGTTTGGACATCCATGCCTCTCGCGACTAAACGCTTGGTGTTTGATGCCTAAACCGATGTTGCCCCACTGTCTTATGATGTACTCATGCCCACACAAGCATTGGTAAGGTCGGATAAACGTTTCCATGAAAGTTGTGAAGACCCATCACCTTTTACTGTTTAACCGCTTAGAAACACACAAGCGCCTATTGTGAAAATGAATTGTGAACTACTCTCGAATGCAATAACCCCCCAACTCCAAAACGGTAGGGAAGCAAGTAGAGGTGCACCAGCACAAGATACATACAGAGGGATCATTGGGCAATAGCGTCTTATGAGGTTATTGTGTGCGTGGCTGCAAAATGCGTTTGAGCGCGAGATAAGTGCAGTTTGGACATCCATGCCTCTCGCGACTAAACGCTTGGTGTTTGATGCCTAAACCGATGTTGCCCCACTGTCTTATGATGTACTCATGCCCACACAAGCATTGGTAAGGTCGGATAAACGTTTCCATGAAAGTTGTGAAGACCCATCACCTTTTACTGTTTAACCGCTTAGAAACACACAAGCGCCTATTGTGAAAATGAATTGTGAACTACTCTCGAATGCAATAACCCCCCAACTCCAAAACGGTAGGGAAGCAAGTAGAGGTGCACCAGCACAAGATACATACAGAGGGATCATTGGGCAATAGCGTCTTATGAGGTTATTGTGTGCGTGGCTGCAAAATGCGTTTGAGCGCGAGATAAGTGCAGTTTGGACATCCATGCCTCTCGCGACTAAACGCTTGGTGTTTGATGCCTAAACCGATGTTGCCCCACTGTCTTATGATGTACTCATGCCCACACAAGCATTGGTAAGGTCGGATAAACGTTTCCATGAAAGTTGTGAAGACCCATCACCTTTTACTGTTTAACCGCTTAGAAACACACAAGCGCCTATTGTGAAAATGAATTGTGAACTACTCTCGAATGCAATAACCCCCCAACTCCAAAACGGTAGGGAAGCAAGTAGAGGTGCACCAGCACAAGATACATACAGAGGGATCATTGGGCAATAGCGTCTTATGAGGTTATTGTGTGCGTGGCTGCAAAATGCGTTTGAGCGCGAGATAAGTGCAGTTTGGACATCCATGCCTCTCGCGACTAAACGCTTGGTGTTTGATGCCTAAACCGATGTTGCCCCACTGTCTTATGATGTACTCATGCCCACACAAGCATTGGTAAGGTCGGATAAACGTTTCCATGAAAGTTGTGAAGACCCATCACCTTTTACTGTTTAACCGCTTAGAAACACACAAGCGCCTATTGTGAAAATGAATTGTGAACTACTCTCGAATGCAATAACCCCCCAACTCCAAAACGGTAGGGAAGCAAGTAGAGGTGCACCAGCACAAGATACATACAGAGGGATCATTGGGCAATAGCGTCTTATGAGGTTATTGTGTGCGTGGCTGCAAAATGCGTTTGAGCGCGAGATAAGTGCAGTTTGGACATCCATGCCTCTCGCGACTAAACGCTTGGTGTTTGATGCCTAAACCGATGTTGCCCCACTGTCTTATGATGTACTCATGCCCACACAAGCATTGGTAAGGTCGGATAAACGTTTCCATGAAAGTTGTGAAGACCCATCACCTTTTACTGTTTAACCGCTTAGAAACACACAAGCGCCTATTGTGAAAATGAATTGTGAACTACTCTCGAATGCAATAACCCCCCAACTCCAAAACGGTAGGGAAGCAAGTAGAGGTGCACCAGCACAAGATACATACAGAGGGATCATTGGGCAATAGCGTCTTATGAGGTTATTGTGTGCGTGGCTGCAAAATGCGTTTGAGCGCGAGATAAGTGCAGTTTGGACATCCATGCCTCTCGCGACTAAACGCTTGGTGTTTGATGCCTAAACCGATGTTGCCCCACTGTCTTATGATGTACTCATGCCCACACAAGCATTGGTAAGGTCGGATAAACGTTTCCATGAAAGTTGTGAAGACCCATCACCTTTTACTGTTTAACCGCTTAGAAACACACAAGCGCCTATTGTGAAAATGAATTGTGAACTACTCTCGAATGCAATAACCCCCCAACTCCAAAACGGTAGGGAAGCAAGTAGAGGTGCACCAGCACAAGATACATACAGAGGGATCATTGGGCAATAGCGTCTTATGAGGTTATTGTGTGCGTGGCTGCAAAATGCGTTTGAGCGCGAGATAAGTGCAGTTTGGACATCCATGCCTCTCGCGACTAAACGCTTGGTGTTTGATGCCTAAACCGATGTTGCCCCACTGTCTTATGATGTACTCATGCCCACACAAGCATTGGTAAGGTCGGATAAACGTTTCCATGAAAGTTGTGAAGACCCATCACCTTTTACTGTTTAACCGCTTAGAAACACACAAGCGCCTATTGTGAAAATGAATTGTGAACTACTCTCGAATGCAATAACCCCCCAACTCCAAAACGGTAGGGAAGCAAGTAGAGGTGCACCAGCACAAGATACATACAGAGGGATCATTGGGCAATAGCGTCTTATGAGGTTATTGTGTGCGTGGCTGCAAAATGCGTTTGAGCGCGAGATAAGTGCAGTTTGGACATCCATGCCTCTCGCGACTAAACGCTTGGTGTTTGATGCCTAAACCGATGTTGCCCCACTGTCTTATGATGTACTCATGCCCACACAAGCATTGGTAAGGTCGGATAAACGTTTCCATGAAAGTTGTGAAGACCCATCACCTTTTACTGTTTAACCGCTTAGAAACACACAAGCGCCTATTGTGAAAATGAATTGTGAACTACTCTCGAATGCAATAACCCCCCAACTCCAAAACGGTAGGGAAGCAAGTAGAGGTGCACCAGCACAAGATACATACAGAGGGATCATTGGGCAATAGCGTCTTATGAGGTTATTGTGTGCGTGGCTGCAAAATGCGTTTGAGCGCGAGATAAGTGCAGTTTGGACATCCATGCCTCTCGCGACTAAACGCTTGGTGTTTGATGCCTAAACCGATGTTGCCCCACTGTCTTATGATGTACTCATGCCCACACAAGCATTGGTAAGGTCGGATAAACGTTTCCATGAAAGTTGTGAAGACCCATCACCTTTTACTGTTTAACCGCTTAGAAACACACAAGCGCCTATTGTGAAAATGAATTGTGAACTACTCTCGAATGCAATAACCCCCCAACTCCAAAACGGTAGGGAAGCAAGTAGAGGTGCACCAGCACAAGATACATACAGAGGGATCATTGGGCAATAGCGTCTTATGAGGTTATTGTGTGCGTGGCTGCAAAATGCGTTTGAGCGCGAGATAAGTGCAGTTTGGACATCCATGCCTCTCGCGACTAAACGCTTGGTGTTTGATGCCTAAACCGATGTTGCCCCACTGTCTTATGATGTACTCATGCCCACACAAGCATTGGTAAGGTCGGATAAACGTTTCCATGAAAGTTGTGAAGACCCATCACCTTTTACTGTTTAACCGCTTAGAAACACACAAGCGCCTATTGTGAAAATGAATTGTGAACTACTCTCGAATGCAATAACCCCCCAACTCCAAAACGGTAGGGAAGCAAGTAGAGGTGCACCAGCACAAGATACATACAGAGGGATCATTGGGCAATAGCGTCTTATGAGGTTATTGTGTGCGTGGCTGCAAAATGCGTTTGAGCGCGAGATAAGTGCAGTTTGGACATCCATGCCTCTCGCGACTAAACGCTTGGTGTTTGATGCCTAAACCGATGTTGCCCCACTGTCTTATGATGTACTCATGCCCACACAAGCATTGGTAAGGTCGGATAAACGTTTCCATGAAAGTTGTGAAGACCCATCACCTTTTACTGTTTAACCGCTTAGAAACACACAAGCGCCTATTGTGAAAATGAATTGTGAACTACTCTCGAATGCAATAACCCCCCAACTCCAAAACGGTAGGGAAGCAAGTAGAGGTGCACCAGCACAAGATACATACAGAGGGATCATTGGGCAATAGCGTCTTATGAGGTTATTGTGTGCGTGGCTGCAAAATGCGTTTGAGCGCGAGATAAGTGCAGTTTGGACATCCATGCCTCTCGCGACTAAACGCTTGGTGTTTGATGCCTAAACCGATGTTGCCCCACTGTCTTATGATGTACTCATGCCCACACAAGCATTGGTAAGGTCGGATAAACGTTTCCATGAAAGTTGTGAAGACCCATCACCTTTTACTGTTTAACCGCTTAGAAACACACAAGCGCCTATTGTGAAAATGAATTGTGAACTACTCTCGAATGCAATAACCCCCCAACTCCAAAACGGTAGGGAAGCAAGTAGAGGTGCACCAGCACAAGATACATACAGAGGGATCATTGGGCAATAGCGTCTTATGAGGTTATTGTGTGCGTGGCTGCAAAATGCGTTTGAGCGCGAGATAAGTGCAGTTTGGACATCCATGCCTCTCGCGACTAAACGCTTGGTGTTTGATGCCTAAACCGATGTTGCCCCACTGTCTTATGATGTACTCATGCCCACACAAGCATTGGTAAGGTCGGATAAACGTTTCCATGAAAGTTGTGAAGACCCATCACCTTTTACTGTTTAACCGCTTAGAAACACACAAGCGCCTATTGTGAAAATGAATTGTGAACTACTCTCGAATGCAATAACCCCCCAACTCCAAAACGGTAGGGAAGCAAGTAGAGGTGCACCAGCACAAGATACATACAGAGGGATCATTGGGCAATAGCGTCTTATGAGGTTATTGTGTGCGTGGCTGCAAAATGCGTTTGAGCGCGAGATAAGTGCAGTTTGGACATCCATGCCTCTCGCGACTAAACGCTTGGTGTTTGATGCCTAAACCGATGTTGCCCCACTGTCTTATGATGTACTCATGCCCACACAAGCATTGGTAAGGTCGGATAAACGTTTCCATGAAAGTTGTGAAGACCCATCACCTTTTACTGTTTAACCGCTTAGAAACACACAAGCGCCTATTGTGAAAATGAATTGTGAACTACTCTCGAATGCAATAACCCCCCAACTCCAAAACGGTAGGGAAGCAAGTAGAGGTGCACCAGCACAAGATACATACAGAGGGATCATTGGGCAATAGCGTCTTATGAGGTTATTGTGTGCGTGGCTGCAAAATGCGTTTGAGCGCGAGATAAGTGCAGTTTGGACATCCATGCCTCTCGCGACTAAACGCTTGGTGTTTGATGCCTAAACCGATGTTGCCCCACTGTCTTATGATGTACTCATGCCCACACAAGCATTGGTAAGGTCGGATAAACGTTTCCATGAAAGTTGTGAAGACCCATCACCTTTTACTGTTTAACCGCTTAGAAACACACAAGCGCCTATTGTGAAAATGAATTGTGAACTACTCTCGAATGCAATAACCCCCCAACTCCAAAACGGTAGGGAAGCAAGTAGAGGTGCACCAGCACAAGATACATACAGAGGGATCATTGGGCAATAGCGTCTTATGAGGTTATTGTGTGCGTGGCTGCAAAATGCGTTTGAGCGCGAGATAAGTGCAGTTTGGACATCCATGCCTCTCGCGACTAAACGCTTGGTGTTTGATGCCTAAACCGATGTTGCCCCACTGTCTTATGATGTACTCATGCCCACACAAGCATTGGTAAGGTCGGATAAACGTTTCCATGAAAGTTGTGAAGACCCATCACCTTTTACTGTTTAACCGCTTAGAAACACACAAGCGCCTATTGTGAAAATGAATTGTGAACTACTCTCGAATGCAATAACCCCCCAACTCCAAAACGGTAGGGAAGCAAGTAGAGGTGCACCAGCACAAGATACATACAGAGGGATCATTGGGCAATAGCGTCTTATGAGGTTATTGTGTGCGTGGCTGCAAAATGCGTTTGAGCGCGAGATAAGTGCAGTTTGGACATCCATGCCTCTCGCGACTAAACGCTTGGTGTTTGATGCCTAAACCGATGTTGCCCCACTGTCTTATGATGTACTCATGCCCACACAAGCATTGGTAAGGTCGGATAAACGTTTCCATGAAAGTTGTGAAGACCCATCACCTTTTACTGTTTAACCGCTTAGAAACACACAAGCGCCTATTGTGAAAATGAATTGTGAACTACTCTCGAATGCAATAACCCCCCAACTCCAAAACGGTAGGGAAGCAAGTAGAGGTGCACCAGCACAAGATACATACAGAGGGATCATTGGGCAATAGCGTCTTATGAGGTTATTGTGTGCGTGGCTGCAAAATGCGTTTGAGCGCGAGATAAGTGCAGTTTGGACATCCATGCCTCTCGCGACTAAACGCTTGGTGTTTGATGCCTAAACCGATGTTGCCCCACTGTCTTATGATGTACTCATGCCCACACAAGCATTGGTAAGGTCGGATAAACGTTTCCATGAAAGTTGTGAAGACCCATCACCTTTTACTGTTTAACCGCTTAGAAACACACAAGCGCCTATTGTGAAAATGAATTGTGAACTACTCTCGAATGCAATAACCCCCCAACTCCAAAACGGTAGGGAAGCAAGTAGAGGTGCACCAGCACAAGATACATACAGAGGGATCATTGGGCAATAGCGTCTTATGAGGTTATTGTGTGCGTGGCTGCAAAATGCGTTTGAGCGCGAGATAAGTGCAGTTTGGACATCCATGCCTCTCGCGACTAAACGCTTGGTGTTTGATGCCTAAACCGATGTTGCCCCACTGTCTTATGATGTACTCATGCCCACACAAGCATTGGTAAGGTCGGATAAACGTTTCCATGAAAGTTGTGAAGACCCATCACCTTTTACTGTTTAACCGCTTAGAAACACACAAGCGCCTATTGTGAAAATGAATTGTGAACTACTCTCGAATGCAATAACCCCCCAACTCCAAAACGGTAGGGAAGCAAGTAGAGGTGCACCAGCACAAGATACATACAGAGGGATCATTGGGCAATAGCGTCTTATGAGGTTATTGTGTGCGTGGCTGCAAAATGCGTTTGAGCGCGAGATAAGTGCAGTTTGGACATCCATGCCTCTCGCGACTAAACGCTTGGTGTTTGATGCCTAAACCGATGTTGCCCCACTGTCTTATGATGTACTCATGCCCACACAAGCATTGGTAAGGTCGGATAAACGTTTCCATGAAAGTTGTGAAGACCCATCACCTTTTACTGTTTAACCGCTTAGAAACACACAAGCGCCTATTGTGAAAATGAATTGTGAACTACTCTCGAATGCAATAACCCCCCAACTCCAAAACGGTAGGGAAGCAAGTAGAGGTGCACCAGCACAAGATACATACAGAGGGATCATTGGGCAATAGCGTCTTATGAGGTTATTGTGTGCGTGGCTGCAAAATGCGTTTGAGCGCGAGATAAGTGCAGTTTGGACATCCATGCCTCTCGCGACTAAACGCTTGGTGTTTGATGCCTAAACCGATGTTGCCCCACTGTCTTATGATGTACTCATGCCCACACAAGCATTGGTAAGGTCGGATAAACGTTTCCATGAAAGTTGTGAAGACCCATCACCTTTTACTGTTTAACCGCTTAGAAACACACAAGCGCCTATTGTGAAAATGAATTGTGAACTACTCTCGAATGCAATAACCCCCCAACTCCAAAACGGTAGGGAAGCAAGTAGAGGTGCACCAGCACAAGATACATACAGAGGGATCATTGGGCAATAGCGTCTTATGAGGTTATTGTGTGCGTGGCTGCAAAATGCGTTTGAGCGCGAGATAAGTGCAGTTTGGACATCCATGCCTCTCGCGACTAAACGCTTGGTGTTTGATGCCTAAACCGATGTTGCCCCACTGTCTTATGATGTACTCATGCCCACACAAGCATTGGTAAGGTCGGATAAACGTTTCCATGAAAGTTGTGAAGACCCATCACCTTTTACTGTTTAACCGCTTAGAAACACACAAGCGCCTATTGTGAAAATGAATTGTGAACTACTCTCGAATGCAATAACCCCCCAACTCCAAAACGGTAGGGAAGCAAGTAGAGGTGCACCAGCACAAGATACATACAGAGGGATCATTGGGCAATAGCGTCTTATGAGGTTATTGTGTGCGTGGCTGCAAAATGCGTTTGAGCGCGAGATAAGTGCAGTTTGGACATCCATGCCTCTCGCGACTAAACGCTTGGTGTTTGATGCCTAAACCGATGTTGCCCCACTGTCTTATGATGTACTCATGCCCACACAAGCATTGGTAAGGTCGGATAAACGTTTCCATGAAAGTTGTGAAGACCCATCACCTTTTACTGTTTAACCGCTTAGAAACACACAAGCGCCTATTGTGAAAATGAATTGTGAACTACTCTCGAATGCAATAACCCCCCAACTCCAAAACGGTAGGGAAGCAAGTAGAGGTGCACCAGCACAAGATACATACAGAGGGATCATTGGGCAATAGCGTCTTATGAGGTTATTGTGTGCGTGGCTGCAAAATGCGTTTGAGCGCGAGATAAGTGCAGTTTGGACATCCATGCCTCTCGCGACTAAACGCTTGGTGTTTGATGCCTAAACCGATGTTGCCCCACTGTCTTATGATGTACTCATGCCCACACAAGCATTGGTAAGGTCGGATAAACGTTTCCATGAAAGTTGTGAAGACCCATCACCTTTTACTGTTTAACCGCTTAGAAACACACAAGCGCCTATTGTGAAAATGAATTGTGAACTACTCTCGAATGCAATAACCCCCCAACTCCAAAACGGTAGGGAAGCAAGTAGAGGTGCACCAGCACAAGATACATACAGAGGGATCATTGGGCAATAGCGTCTTATGAGGTTATTGTGTGCGTGGCTGCAAAATGCGTTTGAGCGCGAGATAAGTGCAGTTTGGACATCCATGCCTCTCGCGACTAAACGCTTGGTGTTTGATGCCTAAACCGATGTTGCCCCACTGTCTTATGATGTACTCATGCCCACACAAGCATTGGTAAGGTCGGATAAACGTTTCCATGAAAGTTGTGAAGACCCATCACCTTTTACTGTTTAACCGCTTAGAAACACACAAGCGCCTATTGTGAAAATGAATTGTGAACTACTCTCGAATGCAATAACCCCCCAACTCCAAAACGGTAGGGAAGCAAGTAGAGGTGCACCAGCACAAGATACATACAGAGGGATCATTGGGCAATAGCGTCTTATGAGGTTATTGTGTGCGTGGCTGCAAAATGCGTTTGAGCGCGAGATAAGTGCAGTTTGGACATCCATGCCTCTCGCGACTAAACGCTTGGTGTTTGATGCCTAAACCGATGTTGCCCCACTGTCTTATGATGTACTCATGCCCACACAAGCATTGGTAAGGTCGGATAAACGTTTCCATGAAAGTTGTGAAGACCCATCACCTTTTACTGTTTAACCGCTTAGAAACACACAAGCGCCTATTGTGAAAATGAATTGTGAACTACTCTCGAATGCAATAACCCCCCAACTCCAAAACGGTAGGGAAGCAAGTAGAGGTGCACCAGCACAAGATACATACAGAGGGATCATTGGGCAATAGCGTCTTATGAGGTTATTGTGTGCGTGGCTGCAAACTGTCCCTCGGTTCACATCGCTCAGCGCCCGCGCCCACTTCCACGCTTTGCACCGTCTTGCGCCATATCCCTTCGCCTCCTCCGCCGAACCCTCACGCTCCTCCGGTTCGTCTCATTCTTCGCTTGCCCTCAACCAGCATTGTTACTCCGATTACAACCCCACCTCTGCTCCTTCCTTTCGCAACCTGTCATTCCTGCCCCGCATCTTCGCGGGCGGTCGGGCTATACTCGTATCTCCTGCCCCCCCGTCTCGTGCCCGCCCCCACCTCCCCTTTTCTCCTGCTCTCCACCCCGTCCGCCCCCCTTCCCCCAAGCCCAATCCTCACGCCCTTCACTTGTGCCCCTGATCCCTTGGTCGCCCTCTCCTCCTTCGAATCCTGCCTTCCCCCCCAAAATCCACCGTTGGGCGCACGCTCGCGGCCAACTGCCCCAAGCACGTCCATTCCCCAGAGGGTATCCTGTGGGCCCTAGTGTGCTTATGAGGTTCTTAGTGGCTGCGTGGCCTGCACAAACTGCGGATCGCACTTCTGCGACCGCAAAAGATCAAAGATGCAGATGTTTAGGAATCTCATATCTGTTCTTCTCCCCGCATACACCCGTGCCTTTAGGTAAGTTTTAATTGAAGCTTCTCAACACTCGGACTGTGTCCCTGCCGCCCTGTCTTCTCATGTCCCTGCTCTTCCTGCCACCTCCGCGGCTCCCCCCCCCTCCCACGCTCAATCCCCTCCCTTCGACACTACCACCCGCGAAGCCTGCCACACCCGCCCCCCCACCCCCCCCCCCCTGTGCTCCCGCCCACCTCTCCCTCTCCACCTCTCACAACTCGCCATTGCCACCTACCACTCACACATCTCACTTGCCCACCCTCCCTGCCCATCTATATATACCTATCTATGCGGCGCCACGCTTCGTGCACCCGTGGTGCCGCCCCCATCCTATTTACCTGTTTCACGCTTCGCACCCACACCACCCGCCCGCCTTCCCCACTTGTGCCATGCCGGCAGCTCTGCTGACCGCCCCTCCTCCTCGGCATGCATCCCACGCGCCCAACACTCACCATCCCCCCGGTCGGGCCCCGCAACGTCCCCGGCTCGCCCCAGCCCCCGCCTCACTACATGAGGGGATCACTCTGCCCCCGGTCCCCTCGATTTCAATGCACCGGTTCTCCTGTGGCCCACGCCCTCGCCTCCGCTCGCTGCTTCCATCTCACCATCCTCCCGAGGAACTGAGCCAGCGCCAGAATACCGTTGCAAAGTTTTGGCCATCCATGACCCTACATCCCCCCTCACGCGGCCTCCCTTGCCTTCCGGCTGTCTGCTGGCCTACATCCCTCCGAATGCTTTGACCCCACCCTCCCGTCAGCCCTATATCTTCTGCAATATGCACCTCTCCCCTACGACCCCTCCACCCCGGCTCTGTAGATCAATACAAACCGAGTTTCACGTCGCTTAACCCGTACTTTATATCCATGAAAGCTCCTAGTAGGAATCCCCTCTCCCTCTTTCTCACCTGTTTCCATCTTTAGCCCCACGCGCCAGCTCTTGTGCACACCCGCGTGCCTAAAACTTTTTGAACTCATCGTATCCCGCACACCCCTGCATCTCGCTCATCACTGCTGCCCCTCGCCTGCTATCCGTACATCAAATGTTCACCCACTACCCACTTCCAACCTTACGTCCCCTCTCCATCTCACCTGTATCAAACCCTCCCCCTCCTCCCACACCTACTCCCACTCGGCTCACCCCTCATAGCTATTACTGCAGGCTATATTGACCTGATCACCAATATCACAGTCATTGAAAACGTTTTATATTTCATAATCTAACAGTACACTACTCAGACCTGTGCATTATAATATTAAACATCTTACGTCTCACTTATTAATGTATTAAAATATTGGGCCGACGTCTGTTAGCATGGGTCTGACCCATCAAGTTTTTGGCAACTGCTCATTTGACCCCCCCCCCCCCCCCCCCTCCCCCTCCCCCTCACCCTCCCCCCCCCCCCCCCCCCCCCCCCCCCCCCTCCCCCCCCCCCCCCCCCCCCCCCCCCCCCTCCCCCCCCCCCCCTCCCCCCCTCCCCCTCCCCCTCCTCCCTCCCCCCTCCCCCCTCCCTCTCCTCCCTCCCTCTTCCCTCTCCTCCCTCCCTCCCCTCCTCCCTCTCCCTTCTCCCTCTCCCCTCCTCTCCTCCCTCCCTCTCCCTCCTCCCTCCTCTTCCCCTCTCCCCCCTCTCCTCTCCTCCTCTCCTCCCCTCTCTCTCCTCCCCTCCTCCTCCCCTCTCCTCCCCCCCTCCCTGTCTCCTCACCTCTCTTCTCCCCTCCTCTACTCCCTCTCCTCCACCTACCTCTTATTCAAACGTCCTTACCCCCTCGCTACCTTGGCCCCTAATCATCCTGCCCACCGCTCGCACTCCCCTACTCACCCTGCCCCCACCCTCCTCACCACCCCTACTCACCCACCCTTCCATCTCACTACCCTTACCCCCCCCTACAACCTCACGTCACCCCCTCCATCTCCCGCGCCTCAGCGCATCTGCCACTTCCCCCCCTATCACCTGCATCTACTCCCACTTACCCCCCACTCTCACTCCACCTCATTATCTTCACCCCTATTCACCCCCAGTTTGACTTTCCTCCCTCTCTACCGCCTCCCCCCCCCCTTCCCCCCCCCCCCCCCCCTACCACCACCACCACCACTACCATCACCACCACCTCCTCCACCACCACCCCTACCCACCCTCACCCTCCACCCTCTCCCTCCACCCTCACCCTCCCCACCCTCCATCCCTCACCCTCCCACCCCCACCCTCCCCTCCACCACCCTCACCACTCCTCCACCCTCACCCTCCACCACCCTCACCCTCCCCACCCTCCACCCCCTCACACCTCTCCTCCACCCTCACCCTCCACCACCCTCACCCTCCTCCACCCTCACCCTCCACCCTCACCCTCACCCTCACTCCTCACCCTCACCCCCCACCCTCCCCCTCCACCCCCTCCCCCCCATCCCTCACCCCCACCACCCCACCCCCCCCACCCTCCTCCACCCCCCACCCTCCCACCCCTCCCCTCTCCCCTCCTCTCCCCTCTCTCCCCTCTCACTCCCCCCCCCTCTCTCTCCCCCTCTCTCCCCCCTCTCCTCCCACCCTCACTTACATACACTTATTACTATTATTAAATATACTGTATTGGTATGATCTGCCATGTGCATCATATTTAATGTAATGTAAGATATCATAACGTTGATCAATAATAGTTAATATACTGTATAGGTGACATATCATAAACTTTTCAATCTATGTAGAAACACACAACTACAGCAGTACAGAGAGCAGTTAGTTGGATCCTTAATTAGTTAGTTAGTTAGTTAGTTAATTAGTTAGTTAGTTAGTTAGTTAGTTAGTTAGTTAGTTAGTTAGTTAGTTAGTTAGTTAGTTAGTTAGTTAGTTAGTTAGTTAGTTAGTTAGTTAGTTAGTTAGTTAGTTAGTTAGTTAGTTAGTTAGTTAGTTAGTTAGTTAGTTAGTTAGTTAGTATTAGTTAGTTAGTTAGTTAGTTAGTTAGTTAGCTAGTTGTAGGCTTTGTGTTTGCATTACCATGGGTCCACAGTCCCAGCAGCCTAAGCTCTGGACCCCGGACCACAACAATAGAAGTCTTGTAATTCATCTTTGTCTCTGTAGTGTTCTATGAGGACGCTGCAGGAGCACGAGCCACCATCATGTCTCCAGAACATCACCAACAGAGCTTCTCTGCTTCTCACCACAAATGTTCAAGAATAATCCTCAACTTATGTTTAACTCATTAAATCAGATTTTTCTTCTTCTATCTTGTTTTTCCACAAGACTGCATGCAGATTCTGTGTTAGAGGAGCAGATAGGGGTGGAGGTGGAGGTGGTGGAGGTGGTGGAGGTGGAGATGGTGGTGGTGGAGGTGGAAGTGGTGGAGGTGAAGGTGGTGGTGGATGGTGGATGGTGGTGGTGGTGGTGGTGGTGGTGGTGGTGGAGGTGGAGGTGGTGGTGGAGATGGTGATGGTGGTGGAGGTGGAGTTGGTGGAGATGGTGGTGGTGGTACACAATGGTGACTTTATTGTGTTATACAGAGCCCCCCACCTCCCACCACACACACACGCCCCCCGCCCCCCCACCCCACCGCCCCACCCGCCCCCCCCCGGCCGAGCGACGCAGCCCCCTCATTGCTCCGGCACGAACGCCCCCCCTGACTTCGTCTTTTTTCTTCTTTTAAAGAATTACCGGGCCGCCTCTCCCTCCCCTCCACCCACCAAGCCCCCCCCCCCCCCCCCCCCCCCCCCCCCCCCCCCCCCCCCCCCCCCCCCCCCCCCCCCCCCCCCCCCCCCCCCCCCCCCCCCCCCCCCCCCCCCCCCTCCCCCCCCCACCCCCCCCCCCCCCCCCCCCCCCCCCCCTCCCCCCTCCCCCCCTCCCCCCCCCTCCCACTCCCCTCCCCCCCCCTTCCCTCCCCCCCTCCCCCCTCCCTCTCTCCACCACCACCCCATGCCCCGACAGATCCGACTTCCCCGAAGCGCGCCGGCATGGAAGATGGGGGTGGTGGTGGTGTGGGGGAGGTGGGGTGGTGGAGGTGGAGATGGTGGTGGTGGTGGTGGTGGTGGTGGGTGGTGGTGGAGATGGTGGGGTGGTGGTGGTGGGGTGGTGGTGGATGGGTGGTGGTGGTGGTGGTGGTGGTGGTGGTGGTGGAGATGGTGGTGGTGGTGGTGGAGGTGGTGGTGGAGACGTGGTGGTGGTGGTGGAGGTGGTGGTGGTGGTGGTGGAGTGTGGGTGGTGGTGGTGGTGAGGATGGTGGTGGTGGTGAGCATGGTGGTGGTGGAGGTGGTGGTGGTGGAGTGGTGGTGGTGGTGGAGATGGTGGTGGTGAGTGGTGGTGGAGGTGGTGCTGGTGGTGGTGGTAGGTGGTGGTGGTGGTGGTGGTGGTGGGTGGCTGGTGGTGGTGGTGGTGGATGTGGTGAGGTGGTGGTGATGGAGGTGGTGGGTGGTGTTGATGGTGGTGGACTTCGGCCGTTGAGAAGTACACGAATGCGCCTAAGTATGTGAGATGACGTCGTTGGTTGGGTGAGAACTACTCTCTCGGTCCTGCCATCCCCCAAAGCTTCACAACGGGTAGGTGCGGCGTCGGGTTGGTGCGGGGTGAAAGGTGTGGCTCCGCACCAGATACATACCGGAAGTGGGCGATAAGTTTGGGTGGTGGACGGGACTGGTGGAACTAGGTGTGCGTTGTAGGTGAGATGGTCAGAAATTTGTGTGAGTGGGTGCGGCCGTTGGACCCATGCGGTGTGAAGGTTGTGGACTGGTGGGCAGAGATGAGGTTAAGGTGCACTCGTAGGTGTGTGTGAGGAGGCTTGCGAGTTGTGTCCTTGTGCTGACGGACTAACGACAGTGCTCTGGTGGTTTGTGTTGCGTGGCTCACGTGAACACGGTCGGTTGTTGGCCTGCGAGTATGTTGGCTGTGTAATGCCGGTGGATGTGCAATGAGTCCACAGGTCGAAGCTTCTGTTGGGTCAGATGACGGAGTGAATCGGGTCCATGCAAAGTGTGGTTGCGAGAGGGTAGCATCATCCTGTGTGTATAATTGTCGTTGCCGTCGTGTGATCGGGGGACACACCGATGGTGGGGCACTGGATTTGGTGGAGGACTGCGATTTGATGTCGCACGTGATGTACGGTCTCTGAGCGTTCTGCAGGTACTCATCAGGTGGTGACGCACTGCCTTTATCGCTCACAACGGTGGGGCAGCCCCGTAAAGAAGGTGCAACCAGCAAACCTATAGTGGTGGGGGATGGTGGTGGTGTGAGTGGAGATGGTGGTGGTGGTGGAGATGGTGGTGGTGGTGGTGAAGGTGGTGGAGGTGATGGAGGTGGTGGTGGTGGAGGTGGTGGTGGTGGTGTAGGGTGGAGGTGTTAAGGGGTCATAGCAGACAGGAGGACCTTCGTGATTCAAGAAGTTTATTTGTCTCATAAACATGCTGGACGTGATGTTTTAATGTTTCTCCAGAATTATTGATTATTAATATGACCTGTTCTGTCTAGTCTCACACTGTGTGTGTGTGTGTGTGTGTGTGTGTGTGTGTGTGTGTGTGTGTGTGTGTGTGTGTGTGTGTTGTGTGTGTGTGTGTGTGTGTGTGTGTGTGTGTGTGTGTGTGTGTGTGTGTGTGTTGTGTGTGTGTGTGTGTGTGTGTAGTGTGTGTGTGTGTGTGTAGTGTGTGTGTGGTGTGATTGTGTGTGTGTATGTGTATGTGTGTGTATGTGTGTGTGTGTGTTATGTTGTGTGTGTGTGTGTGTGTGTGTGTGTGTGTGTGTATGTGTGTGTGTGTGTGTGTGTGTGTGTGTATGTTGTGTGTGTGTGTATGTGTGTGTGTGTGTGTGTGTGTGTGTGTCCACAGTGATGCACATCCTGGGTCTCACCTGGCAGCTGCAGGATCAGCAGTTTGAGAACGGAGCTGGTCTGCACCAAGCCAGACCAGCCTGGTGCCCATGCTAACCGGAGAGCACGGTCAGGACGCTCAGCACGCTAGCCTAGCATGCTAACTGCTCTGTCTTCAGTGTCCATCCACAAACACACAAAAGACCCTAAAAATACACACATCACCATGGCAACAGGCATGATGTCTTCCCCCGAGGCTCTGGGTTGTTAGAGTGAGAGACAGGTAGGGGTTAGACAGTACAGAGACAGCTCATAAAGGAGCAGGTAGGGGTTAGACAGTACAGAGACAGGTCATTAAGGAGCAGGTAGGGGTTAGACGGTACAGAGACGGGTCATTAAGGAGCAGGTAGGGGTTAGACAGTACAGAGAAGGTCATTAAGGAGCAGGTAGGGGTTAGACAGTACAGAGACATGTCATTAAGGAGCAGGTAGGGGTTAGACAGTACAGAGACATTAAGGAGCAGGTAGGGGTTAGACAGTACAGAGACATTAAGGAGGCAGGTAGGGGTTAGACAGAGACAATTAGGAGCAGGTAGGGGTTAGACAGTACAGAGACAGGTCATTAAGGAGCAGGTAGGGGTTAGACAGTATCATAATATATAACATGTTGATGTTCTCTGGGGTCGTAAAAACAGGGAAGCAATTCAATCAGGATATTCACAGCCTGGCTCTGCTTCCAGCCACTGAATACAAACATCCTGATCTCCACGTGGGGCAGAATTACCCCACCTTCGGTGGAGGTGGTCGGTGTTCAGGGTGGAGGATTTCATGAGGGTCTTTAGGGTGGTGTTATGCTTTGGATAAAAGTGTCTGCCAAATGCCCTCAATGTAAATGTAATGTGTTAAGGTGTTGTTCAGGGTGGTGTAAAGGTGATGTTTAAGGTGGTGTTAGGGTGGTGTTAGGGTGCGGTTAAGGTGGTGTTAGGCTGGTGTTAGAGTGGTGTTAGAGTGTTGTTTAGGGTGGGTGTTAGAGTGGTGTTTAGGGTGGTGTTAGGCTGGTGTTAGGGTGGTGTGAGGGTGGTGTTAGGGTGGTGTTCAGGACGCGTCACAGTGACAGCTTGACAGTGATTATATTCCTGATTTACAGCTGAGGTCATCTCAGGATCAGGAGTAGAGTCTCCTCCCTGGCTGAGCCCCAGCTCCTCCACCCACAGTGGGAGGCTCTGCTTTACATGAGGGAGGCAATACAACCATGTGGGGGGTTGGGAGGTGGGGGGAGGCGGGGTGAGGAGGAGGGTGAGGAGGGTGAGGAGGAGGGTGAGGAGGGTGAGGAGGAGGGTGAGGAGGGTGAGGAAGGTGAGGAGGAGGGTGAGGAGGGTGAGGAGGGGGGAGATAATAAGGCCGGGTTGTGACCCTGAGTGTGTGTCCCAGGGCGGGGGGCCGTGGCGGTGCTCCCGGAGAACAGCTCCATCGACGGGGGGCCGGTGGCGGTGGGGCAGCGCGTGGCCCAGGCGCTGCCCCCCGGACTCTTCTGGAGGTCCCGCCTCTCCGTGGATCAGCCCAGCTTCCTCAAGTTCAACATCTCCGTCCAGAGGAACGCGTTGATCGGAGTCTACGGACGCAAGGGCCTGCCGCCGTCACACACCCAGGTACCTCCTCCTGCTCCTCCTCCTCCCTCCTCCTCCTCCTCCGCATTCTCTTCCTCCTCCTCACAACCCACACATAGGTACCATGCCTTCTCCTCCTCCTCATTTTTCTCCTCCTCCTCATTCTCCTTCTCCTCTTTCTCCTCATTCTCCTCATTCTCCTCATTCTCCTCCTCCTCCTCCTCCTCCTCCTCCTCCTCCTCCTCCTCCTCTTTCTCCTGTGTGTGTGTGTGTGTGTGTGTGTGTGTCTGTGTGTGTGTCTGTGTGTGTGTCTGTGTGTGTGTGTGTGTGTGTGTGTGTGTGTGTGTGTGTCTGTGTGTGTCTGTGTGTGTGTGTGTGTGTGTGTGTGTGTGTGTGTGTGTGTCTGTGTGTGTGTCTGTGTGTGTGTGTGTGTCTGTGTCTGTGTGTGTGTGTGTGTGTGTGTGTGTGTGTGAGTGTGAGTGTGTGTGAGTGTGTGTGTGTGTGTGAGTCAGGGTCAGCTTCTGTCTCTAAGGAAGGTGGAGGTTTTGCTCTCCTGCCTGACGGAGGCTGGGTGTAGCTGACTTCAGTGAGTCTTCACTCCCACTTGATTCCTAAAAGAGAGGGAGCCTCACTTGCCTGCTTGATGTACAGGGCTAGGGTGGAGCCTGGAGGCTGGAGGGTGGAGGCTGGAGGCTGGAGGCTAGACTGGAGGCTGGAGGAGGTGGAGGCTGGATGCTGGAGGGTGGAGGCTGGAGGCTAGACTGGATGCTGGAAGGTGGGGGTGGAGGCTGGAGGCTGGCCTGGGTCATGGCAGGAGGGTGGAGGCAGGAGGCTGGAGACTGGATGCTGGAAGGTGGGGGTGGAGGCTGGAGGCTGGCCTGGGTCATGGCAGGAGGGTGGAGGCAGGAGGCTGGAGATGGGAGGGTGGAGGCTGGAGGCTGGCCTGGGTCATGGCAGGAGGGTGGAGGCTGGAGGCTGGCCTGGGTCATGGCAGGAGGGTGGAGGCTGGAGGCTGGCCCGGGTCATGGCAGGAGGGTGGAGGCTGGAGGCTGGCCTGGGTCATGGCAGGAGGGTGGAGGCTGGAGGCTGGCCCGGGTCATGGCAGGAGGGTGGAGGCTGGAGGCTGGCCTGGGTCATGGCAGGAGGGTGGAGGCTGGAGGCTGGCCTGGGCCATGGCAGGAGGGGGACAAGATGGCTGACTGTCTTTCTGGAGGTGATGCTGGTGAGTATTAATGACTCCATGTTGTCAGTGTCTCTGTTGTCCGCGAGCCGCTAGCTGTTGTTGCTGCCGATCGATGGCGGCAGCTGAGCCGGACAGCGTATTGACCGGGACTTGTTCTGGTCTCAGGCAGAACAATGCTCCTCTCTCCTCGTCCCGTCGTATCGAGTCCCTGTCCACGGCCGGCGTGTCCGTGAGACGCTCTCTCCTTGTTTGTTCTCATCCGTCATTGAGTTTCTGACCAGGTTTGCTGGAGGTCAGAGGATCTGCATCCCGGTAGCGTTCCCCCGGTCGGTGGCGGCCCTCTGATCCGCTGACACGGCGAGATGGAGACCGGTCCGGGGCAGCCGCCCACCGACGGAGACGTATGTGCTGCTGGGCTTGGACCTTCTGGACGGTTTGGGATGAACACAGCAACACAGCAGCCTCCCGCCTCCTCGCCGCGCCTCTGAGAAGCTTTTAAATCTCAGCGCAGAGGCGTCCCCCCCGTCCCCCTCGTCCCCCTCGTCCCGCGTCCCCTTGTCCCCCTCGTCCCCCCCGTCCCCCCCCGTCCCCCTCGTCCCCCCCGTCCCCCTCGTCCCCTTGTCCCCCGTCCCCCTCGTCCCCTTGTCCCCCGTCCCCATGTGAAGAAGCATCCTCTGGTGCCCGGCGTTTAGCGCGTCTCCTGCCAGCCGTGTGTGATTACTCTCCATGTTAATGAGTCTGTTTGCTGTTGTGTGTTTTATTGTACGAGTCCTGAGCAGCGTCGCCTCGGGGAGCGCTCTCTGTGTTTGTCTCCTGCAGTGTGTCGGCCATGATGTGCTTCACTGCTGTGTTTAACACGTGGGTGGTGCTGCTGGGGGTTCAGCGGGTGGTGCTGCTGCGGGTGTAGCGGGTGTAGCGATGCGGGTGTAGCGGGTGTAGCGATGCGGGAGTCACTACCTGCAGAGTGTGGCTCTGCGGTCTCTCAGACTCCTCTATTCAGTCTGATTGGCGCCGTTGTGAAGCATATGAATGGTCTGGTGTTTGAAGGTTGTGTATATATTTAGATCTGCTCATGTACCAGCGTGTGTTCTGATCCTACAGTACGACTTTGTGGAGCTGCTGGACGGCAGTCGGCTGATCGCTAAGGAGCGGCGCCCCCCCAGCGAGCCGGTGGCCTTGCACCAGGCGGGCTTCATCCAGCACCTGGAGCCCGGGGTCTGGCACCTGGCCTTCTACAACGACGGCCGAACGGTGGAGACCGTGTCCTACAACACCATCGTTCTGGGTTAGCATCCTGCTAACTACACCCTCAGACCAGCATCCTTCTAACTACACCCTCAGACCAGCATCCTGCTAACTACACCCTCAGACCAGCATCCTTCTCACTACACCCTCAGACCAGCATCCTACTAACTACACCCTCAGACCAGCATCCTTCTAACTAGACCCTCAGACCAGCATCCTTCTAACTAGACCCTCAGACCAGCATCCTACTAACTACACCCTCAGACCAGCATCCTGCTAACTACACCCTCAGACCAGCATCCTACTAACTACACCCTCAGACCAGCATCCTTCTAACTAGACCCTCAGACCAGCATCCTTCTAACTAGACCCTCAGACCAGCATCCTTCTAACTAGACCCTCAGACCAGCGTCCTACTAACTACACCCTCAGACCAGCATCCTGCTAACTACACCCTCAGACCAGCATCCTACTAACTACACCCTCAGACCAGCATCCTAACTAACTAGGACCCTCAGACCAGCATCCTACTAACATAGACGCCTCAGACCAGCATCCTTCCTAACTTCACCCTCAGACCATGCATCCTACTAACTACACCCTCATGACCAGCATCCCTACTAACTAGACCCTTCAGACCAGCATCCTCTAACTAGCCCTCAGACCAGCATCCTACTAACTAGACCCTCAGACCAGCATCCTACTAACTAGTACCCTCAGACGCAGCAGTCCTACTAACTACACCCTCAGACCGCATCCTACTCAACTAGACCCTCAGACCCAGCATCCTTCTAACTACACCCCTCATACCAAGCCATCCTACTAACTAGACCCTCAGACCAGCCATCCTACTTAACTACACCCTTCAGACCAGCATCCCATACTAACTAAGACCCTCAGAACCAGCATCCTAGTAACTACACCCTCAGACCAGCAGCTACTAACATAGACCCTGCAAGTACCAGCATCCTCTCTAACTAGACCCCTCCAGACCAGCATCCTACTAACTACACTACCCTCATACCAGCATCCTTCTAACTACACCCTCAGACCAGCATCCTAACTAACTACACCCTCAGAGCCAGCATCCTTTCTAACTAGCACCCTCAGACCAGCATCCTCTAACTAGCACCCTCAAGACCAGCATCCTTTCTAACTACAACCCTCAGACCAGCATCCTTACTAGCTAGGCCTTCATGCAAGCTAAGGACGTTGTGTCCTGCCTAACCGAGCAGCAGTTCCATCTCAGACCCTGATGGCCGATGCGTGGGCAGGAACATAGATTTAACATTTTAATGCGCTTCCACATTTCATGTTTCAATAGTTCACTATGAGGACAGGACTTTGTGTGAGCTGAGCTCTTTGAAATATTTCTGTTCCCTGGGACATAAATACAAGATTTCATTTGGGGATCCGAGCTTCAACAATATACGCCTCCAGTGCTCATTGATTCATGTCACCTAACAACCATGTCGATGTTCTCAAGTCAAATTTCCTTGAGGATTTCAAGGTAGGAAAAACACTAAGTCTGAGGCTTTTCTATTTCCTTTGAGGGGAAGAGAGCAACGGCCCATTGATCTGCTCCTCCGATATGAAACTATCGCACGAGTAAGAGGTCAAAATTGCTAAGGTCCGTCCACGGCTGAGTCACGTCCAGAGCAATAACAGGACGGGTTCCCTCTCTTCTGGGGGAGGCCATTATGAGCCACGGTTGGCTGAATGAAAGCTGGATGTGCTGCAGGACATGTCAGATTAACTTCAACTCACACAAGATTTAGAACGCTATAAACACTCTAGAGGTTCTGTGGAACCATCCGTCATTCATGTGAGAAGGGGTTTGACAGGAGAAGAAAAATGTGTCAAGGAATACAATTATTTGGGGTGATTTAAAAACGCCCATGTGACTTTTATTTAAAAAGTCTTGGATGAGCGAAGCTGAGCTGGGGATTAGGGAGACCTCAGTGCAGATCAGTGGTTCTCAGAGAGCCCCGAGCATCAGACTGCACATCTGCATGTTGCAGGGCTGAAGAGGCTGCAGATAACACTGGCCTGCAACCAGGGACTACAAACCAGAAGAGAAACCTGCTGTTTAATGTCTGCCTTTAAATGGGATGATTTAATATGACATGATTAGTCTACTCGTTGATAGACTCAAGTATTGATTATTCTCTTTCTGTTCCTGCAGACTCGGTCATGGAGTGTCCTCACAGCTGCTACGGCAACGGGGAGTGCGTGGCTGGCTCCTGTCACTGTTTCCCAGGGTTTATGGGGCCCTACTGCTCCCGAGGTGAGGGCCCCGCCCTCAGCCCTGCTGACCCCTGCCATGACCCCGTAATCACCGCTGGTCCATCCCACATGTGTCCATAGGATTATGGTTCTCAGAACGGTGACATTACACTCTTCAGACGTCCAATCACAGCACAGCCTCAGTCTGATCTGGACTCAAGCCGCATGTCCACCTAAAGTCACGTTTAGTCCAGGAACTACTTTGTACTGTCTGTGTTTCCACCGCGGTCTAAAGACCTATGAGGCCAATTAGTCCTCTGGTGTGTGACATGACAGCGACGTCTGTTTTTATCTCAAGCAAACAGATTTGATGAGCTGTTGTAGAGATTGACCGTCAGATGAGATAAATGCTCAGCACTGCAATACCCAACCCCCCAAGTTCCTGAACTTGAGGAAGTACCCACCGGGACTTGACCCTGGTCCCTGCGATTGCTCCAAAGGTTCCTAGTTCCTGGGGAAAGTTCCTACGGTGGAAATGCGGCTTCAGTCATCCAATCACAGCACTACCTCCATCTCCTCCCTCCAATCACACGAGGCAGCCACACATCTTTGAACGATGAACCATTTTGTGTTGTGACATAACCTCCGTGGCCCTCGGTCCCCCGGCAGCAGCCTGCCCGGTGCTCTGCAGCGGCAACGGTCAGTACAGCCGCGGCCGCTGCCCAGTGCTACAGCAGCTGGAAGGGCACAGAGTGCGACCGTCCAGACCTCGCAGTGCGTGGACCCCCAGTGTGCCGGCCACGGCTCCTGCGTGGCGGGAGAGTGTGTCTGCAACAGCGGTCACAAGGGAGTCAACTGTGAGCAAGGTAGGACATACCCCTCTCCCTCCTCCTCTCCCCCCTCCTCCTCTCCCTCCTCCTCCTCTCCCTCCTCCTCTCCCCCCTCCTCCTCTCCCTCCTCCTCTCCCTCCTCCTCCTCTCCCTCCTCTCCTCCTCCTCCTCTTCCTCTCTCCCCCCTCCTCTCCCTCCTCCTCCTCCCTCCTCCTCCTCCCCCCTCCTCTCCCTCCTCCCTCCTTCCTCCTCCTCTCCCCCTCCTCGCTCCTCCTCCCTCCCTCCTCTCTCCTCCTCCTCCCCCTCCTCCTCTCCCCCCTCCTCTCCCTCCTCCTCTCCCTCCCTCCTCCCTCCATCCTCCTCCCTCCTCCTCCTCTCCCTCCTCCTCTCCCCCTCCTCCTCTCGCCTCCTCCTGCTCCCCCTGCCCCCTCCTCTATCCTCTCCCTCCTACCTCTCCCTCCTCCTCCTCCTCCTCCTCTCCCCTCTCCTCGTCCCTCTCTCCTCTCCCTTCTTCCTCCCTCCTCCTGCCCTCCTCCTCCCGTCCTCCTCTCGCCCCCTCCTCTCGCCTCCTCCATCCTCCCACGCCTCCCTCCTCCATCCTCCTCATCATTCATCGTCATCCCGTCATCTTCCTCCCTCCTCCTCCCCCAACCTCCTCCCCCATCCTCCTCCCCCATCCTCCTCTCCATCCTCCTCCCCATCCTCCTCCCCCATCCTCCTCCCCCATCCTCCTCCCCCATCCTCCTCTCCCTCCTCCTCCCCCCGTCCTCCTCCCCCCTCCTGTCTCCTCCGTAGGGGAGGAGACACACTCCAGTGGTAAAACAATCGGTGTTTTCAACTCCACCAAGCAGATCATTTTATCGGAGGTCGTTATCGACGTTCCCGGCGTATGAATTAGCTTCCTCCAGCTGCTTAAACTCAAACACAGACACTGGAGGATGCGTGGCATCGACGAGCCGCACGCCAGAGAACAACCGCTGGAATCAATCACTTATTGATCGGCCAGGTCGGTTCCCGCAGCGCCGGGACGGAAGGCTCTCCCTGCAGCCCGGGCCGGTCGCTGCGCCCAATTCATCGATCCGCATTCAGGGGCAATTAGGCGTTCCTCCGCTTCCGGAGGTCGCCGGCCACTCACGGGAAACGCGCCGCAAATGATTGTGTGGTGACGCATCGGCACGGCAACGTGGACGTCAAAGACCTCCGTGGTTCCATCAAGTGGTCGTGAACAATCAATAAGATGAACGACAATAGAAACACTTGTATCATCTGGACAGCCGCTCTGTAGCATCCCAACAACTGACTCATAATAACATCAATTAGCACCATGATTGACTAATGACTCATGTTGGTAATTGCATCATCTGAACAGTAATTAACTCCTTGTAATGAGAGAGGCCTCCAGACTGAGACATGCAAAGCCGCTTCAGAAGCCGATTTAGAATAGGGTTAGAGAAGAGTACTAGACTCCTTTCTCTTAACGTTCTCCTCTCTCTGCTCCCCCTTCCCTCTCCCCCTCCTCCTCTCTCCTCTTCCTCCTCCTCCCCATCCTCCTCCTTGCCCTCCTGCTCCTCCTCCTCAGTGGACTGCCTGGACCCGGGCTGTTCTGGCCATGGGGCGTGCCACCATGGGGAGTGCCACTGTAACCCGGGCTGGGGGGGTGCGGTCTGTGAGGTCCTGAAGACCACGTGTCCTGAGCAGTGCTCCAACCACGGAACCTTCAGCACCGAGTCGGGCGGCTGTGTGTGTGAGGACAAGTGGACGGGCGTGGACTGCTCTGTCGGTGAGACACACACACTCACACAAATATATTCACCATCTATACACCAAGACCATTAAGCTCCTCACATCTCTAGGCCCCTCCCATCTATAGGGTCCCCCATCCCTAGGCCCCTCCCATCCATAGGCCCCTCCCATCTATAGGGTCCCCCATCCCTAGGCCCCTCCCATCCATAGGCCCCTCCCATCTATAGGGTCCCACATCCCTAGGCCCCACCCATCTATAGGCCTCCCATCTTTTGGCTCCTCCCATATATCGGGCCATGTCTTCTATCTCTATGTGCTCTATCTCTATGTGTTACTTCTCTGTGTCTCTAACTCTATGTCTTCTATCTCTATGTGTCTGGGTTGTAAAATGGAGGAGGAGGAGGAGGAGGAGGAGGAGGGGAAAGAGGAGAACGGGGAGGATGAGGAGGAGGAGCAGGAGGAGGAGGAAGATGAGGAGGAGGAGGGGAGAGGAGGAGGAGGAAGAAGAGGAAGAGGCAGGGGAGGGGAGAGGAGGAGGAGGAGCAGGAAGGGGAGGAGGGGGAGGAGGAGGAGGAGGAGGGGGAAGAGAAGGAGGAGGATTGTGTTGTGTGTTGACCGTCTGAAGGACGTGCTCCACTACGAAGCTGGGGGTGGAGATGGGTGGAGGTGGGTGGGGGTGGGTGGGGTGGGTGGGGGTGGGGGTGGGTGGGTGAGGGCGACATGCTGTGTGTTTTAGAGGATTCTCTCTTAATTATTACTGCAGCACCTCCTCAATTAAATAGCCGTTAATTAACAAGCACAGAGCATCGACTGGAGTCAGGGGGCGTGTTAAGAGCAGATAAAACACGCTGCCGCTAATGAAAAATTGATTGCAGAGATTGTATGGAAAAAAGGCGGCGGGTCTGTGGCGAGGGGAGCGAGGGGGGCGAGGGGGGCGAGGGGGTAGGGGACGGGTGACGGGGTGAGGGGGGCGAGGGGAGCGAGGGAGCGAGGGGGGAGCTCCCGGTGGGGGAGCTCTTAATATTCTGAGTGTTGTCCGGCCGGTCGAGCGCTGCTCCCCTCCCAGCTCACCCCCCGTCTGGATTCACGAGGAGGCGACCGCAGTCCTCCTCTCATCATCTGGGATGCACCGTGAAACGCAGACTTCACCCTCCGACCGTCGCTTTATCCACACCATCTATTTATAGACTTATTTACTTGTCTAATGATTAATTCATGATTTATTTATTACAAATAAAGCGACAATCTACAGTATTTAGTAATAAAATCAGAGGTGGTTGCTCTATATGTGGCGCACTGAACCCTGCTGGGACCTGGAGCTGTGAATGCCTCCCCTCAGCCCTCGTGAACTTTATGTGAGGCATTACGCCAGCATGCAACACTTCATAGACGGACGCTCCTGCATCTTGGGCTGAGTTCCTGCTGCAGATGCTGTTCTGTTGTCTCAGTTCAGCTTCTGTTTGCGCTCTGCTCAGACTCTGGGATGAAACACAGCACCGCCGCTGAAAACGTCTTTGTCTGTGAAGAACGCATGAAACAATAAATAAAGAAATAACATTAAAAGACATAAAGAAAGGCTGAGCTTAGTTTGATCGCTTTTTCATTGTTTTCTTTTTTCTCAGAAGTAGTTTCTTCACAAACGGTCCGCGTTCTTGGTCGTTGAGTGTTAATGATCATCTGGATTTTATTCGAAGATCCCTTCTCATCACAGTGTCTCTCCAAGGCCCCGCCCACTCCCAGTCCTAAACCCTTCCTCAGAAGAACAGAACAGAGACTCAGAACCACGGAGGCTGTGATCGTCTCAGTGGATCATGAGCAGCAGGCTGTGGACGTGGTCGGGCCAGGGAGACGATCACATGGCCCTGGTCACGGCGCTGAGCACCTCAGCCTCCACAGCCTCCCGGAGGTCCCTGCTGAGAGACCTCCTCCACAACACATGGAGCCATGACACATGGAGTCATGTTAACATGTCATGTTATTCACTGGCCAATTCACTGCTCACCACTCAGCCTGTCATGTTAACATGTCATGCTATCACCTGGGGGACTCTGTCATGTTAACCTGTCATGTTAACCTGTCATGTTAACCTGTCATGTTAACCTGTCATGTTAACCTGTCATGTTAACCTGCCATCTTGTGTCCCCCCCCCTGCAGAGCTGTGTTGCTGGGACTGCGGGGTCCATGGTGTGTGTCTGAGCGGCTCGTGTCACTGTGAGGAGGGCTGACGGGACCAGACTGTCTGCAGAGGGACTGTCACCCCCGGTCCGCGACCACGTGGGGTCTGCAAGGAGGGCAAGTGTGACTGTCACCAGGGCTGGACCGGAGAACACTGCACCATAGGTAGGAGGGGTTAGACAGTACAGAGACGGGTCATTAAGGAGCAGGTAGGGGTTAGACAGTCAAGAGACGGGTCATTAAGAGCAGGGTAGGGGGTTAGACAGTACAGAGACAGGTCATTAAGGAGCAGGTAGGGGTTAGACAGTACAGAGACGGGTCATTAAGGAGCAGGTAGGCGGTTAGACAGTACAGAGACGGGTCATTAAGGAGCGGTAGGGGTTAGACAGTACAGAGACAGGTCAGTAAGGAGCAGGTAGGGGTTAGACAGTACAGAGACAGGTCATTAAGGAGCAGGTAGGGGTTAGACAGTACAGAGACAGGTCATTAAGGAGCAGGTAGGGGTTAGACAGTACAGAGACAGGATGTTTCTACTGGGAATGCACCGGCTATTAGAATATGCTGTAGTTTTATTTAATTTGACCTTTGACCTGTGGCCTCAGCAGGGATGCTGGTGGTTATAGCAGGTGAGGAGCGGGGAGGTGAAGGCTTGTAATATCATCTCATATATCATGCAGGATCATACGGTCATCAGGGTGTTTATGGGGCCGCCTCCGGTTATCCTTCAGCCTGACCTTCCTCTAACGGTTCCCCTGGCGACCATTCATCTCATGTGTTCACCTCCCCTGAGGTAGCTCCGCCCCTCCAACCACATATTGGAGATGAACCCAGCACCCCCCTCCTAGCCACACTAACCTCTCCTAACTCCTTCCCTCCTAACTCCTCCCCTCCTAGCCACACTAACCCCTCCTACCCCTCCCCCTCCCAACTCTCCCCTCCTAACTCCTCCCCTTCCTAACCTCTCTTAACCACATGGGGGAGGAGAGGGGTGGGATGGAGGAGAGGGGTGCAGCGCTCTATCTCTGCAGGGCTCTATCTCTGCAGCGCTCTATCTCTGCAGGGCTCTGTCTCTGCAGCGCTCTATCTCTGCAGCGCTCTGTCTCTGCAGCGCTCTATCTCTGCAGCGCTCTGTCTTCTCGGCAGCGCTCTGTCTCTGCAGCGCTCTATCTCTGCAGCGCTCTGTCTCTGCAGCGCTCTATCTCTGCAGCGCTCTGGTCTCTGCAGCGCTCTGTCTCTGCCAGCGTCTGTCTCTGCAGCGTCTGTCTCTGCAGGCTCTGTCTCTGCAGCGCTCTGTCTCTGCGGCGATCTGGTCTGGCAGGGCTCTGTCCTCTGCAGCGCTCTGTCTCTGCAGGGCTCTGTCTCTGCTGCGCTCGTGTCTCTGCAGCCGCTCTGTCTCTGCAGGGCTCTGTCTCTGCAGCGCTCTGTCTCTGCAGGGGCTCTGTCTCTGCAGCGCTCTGTCTCTGCAGCGCTCTGTCTCTGCAGGGCTCTGTCTCTGCAGGGCTCTGTCTCTGCAGGGCTCTGTCTCTACAGGGCTCTGTCTCTGCAGGTCTCTGTCTGTGCAGCGCCAACACATCCAGTTAGCTCGCCCAGCCGCTGTTTTAGGAGAGGAACGTCTGTGTTCACTAGACGGCAGATGGCTGGTGGCCGTACCGCCACAAGACCGTTTAGCGCTGTGTAGCAACATAGCAACAGTAGCAACAGGTAACAACATAGCAGGATCAGCAGCATCCGTCTCTTAAAGCCTCCTCTGATTGGTGGAGCTCGGCCAACCCAACCACACCGTGCCTCTCTCTCTGCTCCTCTGGTGTCGAGCTAAACATGTGGTTGACACTATCTGCGCTGCTCTGTGTTGCTGTTTTTAATTTTCTCTGTTTCTGTCTGTTCTCTGTTGTTGATCTGTCCGTCCTGGTCTCTGGTCTGTCCTGCTCTCTTCTGTCTGTCCTTGCCTGTACTGTCTTCCGCCCTCGTTGTCCTGTCTGTCTGTCCTAATTCTACCGCGTCCTGTCCTCCTCCAACCCTCACCCTGGCCCTCTGTCCTCTACGCTCTGGGACTCTAGAGTAGCCAGGGTAAACATCGTACTCCATCGTCACCCCCGCTGTGCTCTCTGAGCAGCAATGTGTTGTGATGTGGCTAATGGCTACAGCCTAACCGGCGCTAACAGCTAACTCAGGCCGGGTGGAGTCTCCCGCCCCCTCACCACCGCCCCGCCCCTCAGCAACCCCCACGTTCTACGGAGAGCCGCCAGACGACTTCCTCCTTGCTGTTAGACCCAAGATGGCCGCCGTACTCCGCCTCCACCCTCGGCCAGCGGCTCTCAGCTGCACCACGAGTCGCTCTGAGACCATTCAAGCACGCGTTGCACCACCAGTGACACCTTAAGTGACACCTTAAGTGGCGCTTAAGTGACGCCTTAAGTGACGCGTAGTGAATGTGTATGTCAGTCTTAGAAAAGTAATTTTCTTTTCCAAATGTTTCCCTCTGCACGGCTGTGTGATAGGAGCAGTGAAGATAGGATATAAAGGTAATCAGTCCTCCCACCTCCAGGGGGCGCAGTGTGTCTCCCAGCACGGCGTTCGTCTGTCCCAGTCCTCCCTGATCCTCCATACCCTGTCCGTCAGTCTCCCAGACCCTGTCTCACCCTGTCTGACCAGTCCAACCCCACAACCCCACAACCCCACAACCCCGCCTCTTTCCCTCCACTGCCAGCAGTGGGACCCGCCCCCAGTGGCTCTGTACATGTGGAGACCTC
>PIJE02003054.1:21601-48527 GCA_002895965.2 Coryphaenoides rupestris | reverse complement strand
GTGTATTAACATGTGTATTAACATGTGTATTAACATGTGTATTAACATGTGTATTAACATGTGTATTAACATGTGTATTAGCATGTGTATTAACATGTGTATTAACATGTGTATTAACATGTGTATTAACATGTGTATTAACATGTGAATTAACATGTGTATTAACATGTGAATTAACATGTGAATTAGCATGTGTATTAGCATGTGTATTAGCATGTGTATTAACATGTGTATTAACATGTGTATTAACATGTGTATTAACATGTGAATTAACATGTGAATTAACATGTGTATTAGCATGTGTATTAGCATGTGTATTAACATGTGAATTAACATGTGAATTAACATGTGTATTAACATGTGAATTAACATGTGAATTAGCATGTGTATTAGCATGTGAATTAGCATGTGTATTAGCATGTGTATTAGCATGTGTATTAACATGTGAATTAACATGTGAATTAACATGTGTATTAACATGTGAATTAGCATGTGTATTAGCATGTGTATTAGCATGTGTATTAGCATGTGTATTAACATGTGAATTAACATGTGAATTAACATGTGTATTAACATGTGTATTAACATGTGTATTAGCATGTGTATTAGCATGTGAATTAACATGTGAATTAACATGTGTATTAACATGTGTATTAACATGTGTATTAGCATGTGTATTAACATGTGAATTAACATGTGAATTAACATGTGAATTAACATGTGTATTAACATGTGTATTAGCATGTGTATTAGCATGTGTATTAACATGTGTATTAACATGTGTATTAACATGTGTATTAACATGTGTATTAGCATGTGTATTAACATGTGTATTAACATGTGTATTAACATGTGTATTAACATGTGTATTAACATGTGTATTAGCATGTGTATTAACATGTGTATTAACATGTGTATTAACATGTGTATTAGCATGTGTATTAACATGTGTATTAACATGTGTATTAACATGTGTATTAACATGTGTATTAACATGTGTATTAACATGTGTATTAACATGTGTATTAACATGTGTATTAACACCATCACCATACCTGAGACACGGCCCCTCTAAAGGAGGAGGAGCCTAGAGACACCATCACCACACCTGAGACACGCCCATCGAGAGGAGGAGGAGCCTAGAGACACCATCATCACACCTGAGACACGCCCATGAGAGGAGGAGGAGCCTAGAGACACCATCATCACACCTGAGACACGCCCACGAGAGGAGGAGGAGCCTAGAGACACCATAACCAAAACTGAGACACACCTTCTAGAGGAGGAGGAGCCTAGAGACACCATCACCACACCTGAGACACGCCCTCGAGAGGAGGAGGGGCCTAGAGACACCATCACCACACCTGAGACACGCCCTCTAGAGGAGGAGGAGCCTAGAGGCACCATCACCACAACTGAGACATGCCCTCTAGAGGAGGAGGAGCCAGGTGAACTACATAGTAGAGCTGTGCTAGTACTGGGTTATTAATAACATGTGTATTAGCATGTGTATTAACATGTGTATTAACATGTGAATTAACATGTGTATTAACATGTGTATTAGCATGTGTATTAACATGTGAATTAACATGTGTATTAACATGTGTATTAACATGTGTATTAGCATGTGTATTAACATGTGTATTAACATGTGAATTAACATGTGAATTAGCATGTGTATTAGCATGTGAATTAGCATGTGTATTAGCATGTGTATTAGCATGTGTATTAGCATGTGTATTAACATGTGAATTAACATGTGAATTAACATGTGTATTAACATGTGAATTAGCATGTGTATTAGCATGTGTATTAGCATGTGAATTAGCATGTGTATTAAACATGTGAATTAACATTGAATTAACATGTGTATTAACATGTGTATTAACATGTGTATTAGCATGTGTATTAGCATGTGAATTAACATGTGAATAACATGTGTATTAACATGTGTATTAGCATGTGTATTAACATGTGAATTAACATGTGAATTAACATGTGTATTAACATGTGTATTAGCATGTGTATTAGCATGTGTATTAACATGTGTATTAACATGTGTATTAACATGTGTATTAACATGTGTATTAACACTGTATTAGCATGTGTATTAACACGTGTATTAACATGTGTATTAACACGTGTATTAACATGTGTATTAGCATGTGTATTAACATGTGTATTAACACGTGTATTAACATGTGTATTAGCATGTGTATTAACATGTGTATTAACATGTGTATTAACACGTGTATTAACATGTGTATTAACACGTGTATTAACATGTGTATTAACATGTGTATTAACATGTGTATTAACATGTGTATTAACACGTGTATTAACACGTGTATTAGCATGTGTATTAACATGTGTATTAACATGTGTATTAACACGTGTATTAACACGTGTATTAACATGTGTATTAACATGTGTATTAACATGTGTATTAACATGTTAGTCCTACGCTGTGCAGCAGACGCCGCTGCAGGGGGGCGTAGGAGCAGATCTCCTTCAGGCTGCAGCTCAGAGCCATGCTGGGTCTCTGGCCCAGAGAGGAGCACGGAGCGTCCAGGAGAACCCGGTCGAAGCTCCCCGGAGGGAAGGGAGGACCTGGGGGACACGGGGACACACGGGGACACACGGGGACACACGGGGACACACACGTTATCATATTAGTTTAAATCACATGTTTAACAGACATAATAGACATGTTATAATAGTTACATAGGCTTTTCTTCTGTTTCATTGGGCCATCAGATATATTGTAATAATGATATTGTAATAATATCGTAATATAGTAATATTGTAATAATATAATAATATTGTAATAATATAGTAATATTGAAATAATAGTCATATTGTAATAATACTGTAATACTGTAGGCTCTGGGGGCACCCTGGGGCGTCCGTACCTCCGGTGTCCAGCAGCGTGGGGTCAGAGGTCAGCGCCTGGGTGCTGTCGAAGCAGTGGGTCCTCACACACGTCAGACGCGCCGCTGCCAACGTTCTGGAGGATGGAGGCCATCTTGCTCCTGATGCGGTCGAGAGCCACCACCTCCCCCTGCACACACACACACACACACACACACACACACACACACACACACACACACACACACACACACACACACACACACACACACACACACACACACACACACACACACACACACACACACACACACACACGCGCGCGCGCACACGCACGCACACACACACACACGCACGCACACACACGCACACGCGCACACACACACGCACACGCGCGCACACACACGCGCACACACACACACACACACGCGCACACACACACGCAGCATACAGTTTCTATCATATAGAATATATATATCCAGGGTATATATATATATTTACAGTTAGTATTTATGAGTACATTTCCAGTGTATTGTGTGTACCTGGTTCTCCATGAGGCTGGCCAGGTGGCAGGTCTTACCCCCCGGAGCAGCACACATGTCCAGGACACGCTCCCCGGGCCTGGGACCCAGAACGTGGCCCACCACCACCGAAGGAAGGTTCTGGAGGGGTTAGACAGTCCAGAGACGGGTCATTAAGGAGCAGGTAGGGGTTAGACAGTACAGAGACGGGTCATTAAGGAGCAGGTAGGGGTTAGACAGTACAGAGACGGGTCATTAAGGAGCAGGTAGGGGTTAGACAGTCCAGAGACGGGTCATTAAGGAGCAGGTAGGGGTTAGACAGTACAGAGACAGGTCATTAAGGAGCAGGTAGGGGTTAGACAGTACAGAGACAGGTCATTAAGGAGCAGGTAGGCGTTAGACAGTACAGAGACAGGTCATTAAGGAGCAGGTAGGGGTTAGACAGTACAGAGACAGGTCATTAAGGAGCAGGTAGGGGGTTAGACAGTACAGAGACAGGTCATTAAGGAGCAGGTAGGGGGTTAGACAGTACAGAGACAGGTCATTAAGGAGCAGGTAGGGGTTAGACAGTACAGAGACAGGTCATTAAGGAGCAGGTAGGGGGTTAGACAGTACAGAGACAGGTCATTAAGGAGCAGGTAGGGGGTTAGACAGTACAGAGACAGGTCATTAAGGAGCAGGTAGGGGTTAGACAGTACAGAGACAGGTCATTAAGGAGCAGCTAGGGGTTAGGGGTTAGGGGGTGGTATCTAACCACTAGGTACCTGCAGGTAGACCAGGCCAGGCAGGACCCCGTCGAACGAGGGACTCTGGTAGAGAGGGTCCGTCATGCGGACTCCGATCCCCCTGAGGGAACACAACCAGAACCAGACCAGATCCGGATCAAACCAGAACCAAGTGAGACCAGATGTGCAGCGCGTCATCAGCGTGTTGCTCACCTGGCCGGCTCCTGGGAGAAGATGGCGGCTCGGTGCATCTCAGAAACTCCATTACCCACAAACACCGTGTTGCCCTGGAAGAGCTTGGAGCCGCGGGTGCAGCGGCCGTCCACGTCGGAGAACACGGAGACGGTGTCGCCGGGCCGCATGGCTGCAGCCACCACAACTTTATTCACACTGAACCGTTTACACGCACGACACAACTTTATTTATGACGGTGGTTTGTGTTAGAGGATCTTAAGAGGATGTAGTGGTCGAAGATGGGAGGAGTTAGAGGATGTAGTGATAGAAGGTGGGAGGAGTTAGAGGACAGTGATAGAAGATGAGAGGAGTTAGAGGACGCAGTGATAGAAGGTGGGAGGAGTTAGAGGACAGTAGTGATAGAAGGTGGGAGGAGTTAGGGGACAGTAGTGATAGAAGGTGGGAGGAGTTAGAGGATGTAGTGATAGAAGGTGGGAAGAGTTAGAAGACGTAGTGATAGAAGGTGGGAGGAGTTAGAGGACAGTAGTGATAGAAGGTGGGAGGAGTTAGAGGATATAGTGATAGAAGGTGGGAGGAGTTAGAGGGTGTCAGCAGGAGGGGCGTGGCCTTACACTTGGGCGTGGCCAGGATCCCGGGGGCGAAGACATGTGCACCCCTCAGGACAGCCGAGCCACACTGGGCCCCCACCACGACCTCTGACCCCAGTGGGACCACGGCCCTGCACAATCAGGAGGAGCTATTATATACTGTTATATACTAGTATACTACTATATATACAAGTATTATTATTAAAGATTTCACAGCTACTATATATACTAGTATTATTATTAAAGATTACACAGCTACTATATATACTAGTATTATTATTAAAGATTACACAGCTACTATATATACTAGTATTATTATTAAAGATTACACAGCTACTATATATACTAGTATTATTATTAAAGATTACACAGCTACTATATATACTAGTATTATTATTAAAGATTACACAGCGACTATATATACTAGTATTATTATTAAAGATTACACAGCTACTATATATACTAGTATTATTATTAAAGATTACACAGCGACTATATATACTAGTATTATTATTAAAGATTACACAGCTACTATATATACTAGTATTATTATTAAAGATTACACAGCGACTATATATACTAGTATTATTATTAAAGATTACACAGCTACTATATATACTAGTATTATTATTAAAGGTGCTGTAGGTAAGATTACACAGCTAATATACTGTATACTGCAGTAGTGCTATGATGTAATAATAATGATAGGTTTATGGAGGAGGCGGGGTTGGGCGGGGTTGGGGGGCGGGGCTACCTGGGCCCGATGACAGGAAGCAGCAGAACATCTGGAATTACGGGATGCTGCTGAATCTCCACGGAAACATCTGCTGCTGATCCGTTCCTCTGCTGCTGCTGTGGAAACCGCGCTACCATCAGGTCCTGGGCCTGCAGCCCTCCATCCCTCCCTCCCTCCAGGTGAGGGTTAAAGGTCGCCACCCCTACCTGCTGCAACTCCTCTGCCAGCCGGCCTCGTATCTCCTCTAGGGGCGCCAGGTGAGTGCTGGCGCGGACACAGGTGTACCCCGGGGGGTGAGACAGGCACTGCAGCAGCCTCTGGAACTGTCTCTCTGCCTCCGGTCGCCCCACAGCGGCTAGCAGCTGGACGGGAAGGAGGGGAGGAGGGGAGTTGAAGGACTCCTGTTCTGCCACCAGGTGGGATCAGCCTTTTCCTAACCCCTAACCCCTAACCCCTAAACCTAACCCCTGACCCCTAACCTCTAAACCTAACCCTGACCCCTAACCCAGACGAGATGGTCCACCAGGTCTCACCTCCTTGTTCAGGAAGATCCGTTCCAGGTGGTCGTGGACCTCGGGTCGGAGGGAGATCCGTGGAAACACCCACATGACTTCAGAGGTGCTGATTGATTGGTTTAGAGAGACAGAGGAGCTGATTGGTTTAGAGAGACAGATGAGCTTTGGATAAAAGCGTCTGCCAAATGCCCTAAATGTAAATGTAAATGAGCTGATTGGTTTAGAGAGACAGAGGAGCTGATTGGTTTAGAGAGACAGATGAGCTGATTGGTTTAGAGAGACAGAGGAGCTGATTGGTTCGTTTAGAGAGACAGAGGAGCTGATTGGTTCGTTTAGAGACAGAGGAGCTGATTGGTTCATTTAGAGAGACAGAGGAGCTGATTGGTTTAGAGAGACAGAGGAGCTGATTGATTGGTTTAGAGAGACAGAGGAGCTGATTGGTTGAGAGAGACAGAGGAGCTGATTGATTGGTTGAGAGAGACAGAAGAGCTGATTGTTTTAGAGAGACAGCAGATCGATAAGGAGACTCCAGCTCTAAGCCATCTTCATGGATCAATAACACGAGGACCCGCATGCTTTATATTGACACCAACGATATGACGTAACGATGTGTTGACGTCACTAACCCTCAGTCATCGAAGTCTTTCTAAAGCTTTATGATCCTTCAGACCAGCTCTCTACTCACGTGTCCTCCGTGCGGCGCTGCTTCCGCGTACGTCACAGTGTTGACACCACGTGGTAACGATCACGTGGTGAGCTGAGTTTATTATTAATATAGAGAATTAAATATATAATATATATTATACACCATGTTTTATATTGTCTTTAGTAATAATAATAATAATAATAAAAACCATGCATGTTTATTGAGTTAATAACTTTAAGATGGGATGGACTTTAGTCTCATATCAACATGTTGCATTTAGATTTATAAATGCAACATGTTGCGTTCTGAGGTGCACCACAGAACACCACAGGAGGTCCTTTCTGCCTGTGGCCATCAAACTGTATAACTCCTCCCCCCTCTGTGGCCATCAAACTCTATAACTCCTCCCCCCTCTGTGGCCATCAAACTCTAGAACTCCTCCCCCCTCTGTGGCCATCAAACTCTATAACTCCTCCCCCCTCTGTGGCCATCAAACTCTAGAACTCCTCCCTATAACCCCCTACAAGACAATGAACACAGCAATATAATGTGCAATATTATTATCTCTCTACATCATGTGCAATTTCCCAATTTTACGTCCAATATAACGTCATGTTCAATACTTTACCATGTACTATATTATTATCATCCTCCTGTCTAAATATGATCTATAACACCATAGCACCACCTCTCATCTCATCTTCTCTCATCATCATGTACAATATTCTGAATTCTTAATGTCATGTCCAACAATATTTCACTCAATCATGTCAAATTGTTTTTGCCGTCAAATATCTTATCATGCCTTCAAACTTGTATATTTTAACTGTAAATTTGTAAATCCTTTAGTTTATTTTATCATTGTTTTATATTGTATCATTGTTTTATATTGTTTTATACTGTATATTCTTAGTTTATTTTTCATAATTCTGTTTTTATACTGTATCGCTATGTAACCTGGCACAATAATTTCCTTCGGGATAAATAAACTTCTATTCTATTCTATAAATGGTACATTATAATTTAATTCTAAATCCTCAATTCTGATTTGTAAATCACAATATGTAAATTATAAATTCGAATTTGCACATTATAATATGTCAATTAAATACATAATAATCTAATAATATGACTTCTAAATGCTGATTATTATTATAATCCCACCTTCATATTTAGGCATAATTAAACACACACACACAGAGACAGAGACACACACACACACACACACACACACACACACACACCACACACACAGTGAATGACACTGGAGAGGTGTGGTCATGTAAATGCATTCAAAGCTGCAGAGTTTTATTGAGACTGTGGGGAGACACGTTGCTTTAGTGTCGACAGCTTTACAAAACAACATATTTACAAAATCTATCTGTGCAAACAGTCTGTTCCAGCTCTCCGGAAGGTTCCCCCATCGCGTGCAGCCAGATATACTTTGTCACGTTAACAAAACCACTCCATGCCTCACCACAAGCGTCTATGTACATGCAGTACAACGGTTTACTGTCACGTGTTTTCAGAACAGTACACATGTAGACCGGCGATGCTAGCGGACGTCTGCGTATCCTCAGGCCTGCAGCCCTGGGCCTGCAGCCCTGGGCCTGCGCACCACTCCAGCCCCGGGGCTGCAGGCCCAGGGCTGCAGGCCTGGGCCTTCTGAGCTCACCGGACCGCCGCTTTGGCCGCTAGGCTGCCGACCTTGAGGTCACGGCAGCAGGGAACAGGTCCAGAGAGATGGGCAGTGCATACAGACAACTCTTCTAACACCCCTGCATCTAAAAACATCCGGATACATACTCGATAAAAAACACACACAGGGAAAGTCTGGCAAAGAAAGAAAATAGACTATGTTTCTCTAGTTTCTGATTTAAAAAATAAAACATACACACGTGAAACAGTCTTTGTGAGCATCAAAGCTGCGTCATCTATTTTTTGATAAAGTAAAAATATATTTTTTCCACCCCATGAAAGCTTCGATCCCCAAGAGACCTCCACTATAAAGTGATAAAACTAGAAGACTTGTAGTTCTGTTGGTACTTATCTCACCCCGTATTAAAACGCATCATATTTCATCTTAATATACAAAAGCAGTCAAATACAACGGCAGTGACATGAATACCAGTGTCGGATTAAAATGACGTGTAGCACAGAAGCGTTGCTTAATACTATTTCCAACACGATGGAGAACTGAACAGAAAGACTAAAGCAAAACCAAGCAAATCGAAGCTAAATTAGCCGCGAGCACTGGGAGCTACGCTAGGATAACAGGCTACGGTACTAGGCTAGGGCGCTAACACAATGACGCTTGCTCTGTAGTGCTAGAGCGAGACTAAAGCTATGGCGCTGTGGCTACAGTGCTCGCGCTAGGGCCAGGCTAACACTATGGCGCCAGTGCTATGGTGCTTGCGCTACAGTGCTAACACTTTGGCTAACACTATGGTGCTGGTGCAATGCTAAGCTAACGCTACGGTGGTGGTGCTACAGTGCTGGCGGTAGGCTAACGCTCGGGGCGCTAGTTGGAGTCCTTAGTGGCGCTAGGCTAATGCTAGGGCGCTAGGCGGAGTCCTTAGTGGCGCTAGGCTAACGCTAGGGCGCCAGCGCTAGGCGCAGTCCTTAATGGCGCTAGGCTAACGCTTGGGCGCCAGCGCTAGGCGGAGTCCTTAGTGGCGGTGGGGATGCAGGACTTGGCGCCGGAGCCGTTGTGAGACCTGTAGCTGGTGAAACTGGGCGTGTGTATGGTGCGGACACTCCTCCCTCCCGGACCCAGGGGGGGCGGCGACAGAGGAGAGGAGGAGGAGGAGGAGGAGGAGTAGGAGGAGGATGAAGAGGAGAAGGAGTGCACTCGTGTGTTTTGGGTCTGGGGGGAGGAGAAGGAGAGAGGTTTACCTGCGTGCTGAGAGGGAGGAGCAGGAGGAGAGGGTTTGGGGTTTCCGTTAGAGAGGGAGGGGAGGTGGGAGGAGGAGGAGGAGGAGGAGGAGCTGGAACGAGGAGGAGGAGGGTGGTGGGGGGAGGGGAGGGAGGACTTGTTGTTGTTGGAGGAAGAGGAGGAGGAGGAGGAAGAAGATGAGGAAGGGTTAGTGGTGTTAGTGGCGTCCGGGCCGGGGGCAGAGCTGCCCTTAGTGGCGCTAGGGTAAAAAGCAGGGATTTTAGAGACGGAAGGGGAGGGCACTTTATGGTCCGCCCGCTTAGCGCTCCCGTTAGCCTGCGAACAAGAGATGCCAGAACAGACAGAGGTGGTCAACAGAGGATCTGGTCAAATGAAACAACAAGTATAACACAAAGGCAACAGGACAACACGGACCTCTAATGTTACAGACAGAAACATGGCTAAGACAGAACTACAGACACACGACTACATGGAGAGATTTGCTTCTTTGCGGTTACACAAGGTGAACAACACTTCTCTAGGAGGCGAGTTAGCCACAAGGACGTTAAGAGTTAGAGACCGAGAAGCAGATCGTTGCAGAAGCTGCAAGAGTTAGCGCTAGCTAGTAGACACACGTGGCTCTCTTCCATTGGCAGCGGCGAGTCAAACCACGGCGCACTGATTAGCGTTGATAGACAGGCCTTCGCGCTGTAGCCCTGTTGTCATGGAAAAGCGCCAATAGTGCTAGCCAGGGCAGGTAGACTTAGCTAGCAGACAGTTAGATAGTCAATAGTTGGCTTGTAGAGAGTTAGCTGGTACATCGTCTTAGCTAGTGGATAGATATTATTAGCAAGTAGGTAGATGGTTAGCGAGAAAGGAGTTAGCAAGTAGAGTTAGCGAGTAGATGGAGGTTGATAGTTTTAGCTAGGAGATAGCATTAGGAGGTAGAGCTGGGCAGACTGAGTGCAAACAGGATGGTGTACAGGCAGCGTTGCTCAGCATCCTGCTGGTACAGCTGCGTTTGGTTGACCAGGGTAACGTACAAGGGGGAGAAACGTAGTAGCGGTGCAGTAAAGTGGGTCTTTCAAGTGCATTGTGGGTAGGGGAGCATAGCGGCTAGGTTGGTTAGCTTCAGAGTGGAATGTTGCCAGAAAGCACGGTGGGGTTTGCAACACTGTTTAGGAACTCAACTGTGATGGGAACGGGAGAGGAAGCGACCACGCAGTGAACGACGGGAGAACTTCTCACTCGTCTTTTTGCCATTTCTCCTTTTTTGTTCTTTATTCACCAACACAGTGAAAGCCGTGAGCAGTGTGGACATGCATAAGCGTACAGTGATGTTATAATTATGGGATACAACAGTCAAAGAGTCATGCCTTCCAGTCCAAGACGACTCCAGAGGAAACAACAGATCCACGCCAGGTGTCTCAGTGGCCATTTTCTTTTTTTTCTCAAAACCTCAACTCTCAACTTTTACTTCAATGTCAATCAAGCTCTTATTTCGAAAAAACCCTTCGGCAAAAGTGTTTCCTGTGGTCCATTGTCAGGCCCTAGAGTAAAACTACCTGTCGGAACTGCCTCTGAGCATCTGGCAGTTTGGGCTGTTTTGCTGGTTTTTCGGTCGTACCGGGCGACTGCCTGGCCTTCGTAGACAAGGGGACGGGCATCCGACTAGTAGGAGAAACCATGTTCTGCAAGAGGACCCAAACCAAACACAAACAGGAAATAAAACAAAAGAAAGAAAAAACAAAAACAGCACATGGGGAAGTGAGAAATATCAGGTGAAACAGGTGAATTCCCAGTTGATTGAACAGGTAGAACGCCATTTTACTTTTCCAACACCCGTGGTAGCGCATGCAACCCCCCCCCCCCCTCAAACCTTTCACCCAAAATACGTCAACATAACATCCATCAACAGTTCATGCAACAAAGGACAAGAAAGCCAACCAAGAGGTCAATGTAACAGCTTCCATCAGTTTCCCCGCTTGTTGAAAACCCAGTTAGCAGTGGAAAGAGACAGAAGATGAGGGAAATGCCACTCCCCAATCATGGAAACCATGATGTCACAGATGGGAGAAGAGCCCAAGGAGACATTTCCAACATTTCCAAACTCCCGAGAACAGGATTAATGAATTTGTAATCTCATCGGTTAGGTGATGGAGAGAGGGTAGTTTGGAGGATTGGAAGAAAGGACCCAAAGCCTCCAGGATGGAGGAGCTAGAGAGAGACCTGTTGTTTAACGCTGGCGGGGGAACTGGGAGCAGGAGTGGAGGTGGAGGTGGGGATGACTACAGGCCGTGGCAGGAGCTGAGGCTTGCTTTTCTTCCGCAGGGAACTTTTGGCGGGCAGGGTGACCTTAGGACCAGAAATCTTGGAGGAAGTGTACAAGCTCCTCTTCTCCCCCACGTATGGCTTCTCCAGGGCCACGGGCTCCTCGGGAGAACAGGGGCCCATCTCGCTGATGGTGGTCTCCAACTGCTTGATGGTCTGCTCCAGGCTGTCCAGGGTCTTGTAGGTGTTCTTCCGGATCTCGTCCGTCCTGTTCAGGGAATCCGAGGTGTCCCGCTGTACCGGGTCGGAACTCAAAACCGGGATGGGACTTTCTTTAGAGCGCACAATCTCAAACCTCTTGGCCTCCTTGTGCTGTCTGACGGTACCGTCCGACTCCTCCTCATCCTCGTATACCACCACCTGCAAGGTCTTCTTGCCCGACTTGCTTCCTGTGCGGATAGCCTGGGACAGTGCGGCTAGCTGCTTCTTGGGAAACTTGAACTTGAACTTCTTCTTACCGTCCTGCTTGCCGTCTCCGTTGGACTCAGAGTTCCCATCCGTCAGCTCAGTGCTGGAGGAGGAGGAGCAGGAGGAGAGGCTCCCTCGGTCCGCAGCAGCCTGGCCACCAGCCTTTGTGGCCCTGTCACTCCCTCCCCCTCCAGGTAACTGCTGAGAACCACTCCTCTCAGAATCAGACTCCTCGCTTTCCTCGTCAATGCGCTCCTCTCCTAGCATCCTCTCCAACTCATCCTCACATTCAAAGATGGTGGACAGCCGCTTGTACGCTGAGCGGATGTCCATGGGCTCATCGAAGATGATGATCACAGGCTTCTTGTTGAACCCGTTGTCGGGGGCATCCGACATGTCCGTGTCCTCGTGTCTGGTCTGGTTGCCCCGGTTACTGGCCTCGCCCATCGTGAAGGTCTGGACGTTTCCCTTCTTGGAGTTGACCAGCTCCTGGTACTCTCCACAGGACAGGGGCTGCACCCTGCTGCTGGTGATCATGAAGGCGATGTTGTCTGGAGGCGGAGGAGCCTCTTCTCCAGGGAGGTCAGGGCTTAGACTCGCCCCCTCATCCCCTTCCTTAGGGGGATCTGTGGGACCTCTGGGCCGGACGGAGGCCTCAGCTGGAGCTGGATCTGGGAGAGAGGCAGTGGGCAGCTTTCTGGGGGCATCGATGCTGGAGGTGGACACAGACTGGACAACGACACTCTCACTGTTGTTCTCCTGGACAACCGAGGACTTAAACTTTTTTTCGTTGTTGATTTGGTTGAGGACGGTGTTTCCTTTCTCTGCCTCGGTACCTCGGACCTTCAAGGACACGGAGCGTTTGAGCTGCTTCCTGGGCAGCTTGAAGCCGTTCAGCCCCACTGGTTTGGGGGATATCGGAGGAGGGGAGCTCGTTCGAGGAGAGATGGGAGGAGGAGAGATGGGAGGGGAGCTCGCAGACGGTTTGGGTGGAGGTTTGGGTGGAGGTTGTGACTGTGGTAGCTGGCTTGGGAAATGGTCGTTAGCATTGACATTTGACACCTGTGTTGGGGGAAATGTGGACTCTCTGCGCTCAGTGGACTCCTCCGGCGCGGGCGTCACTGGGAGCTCTTTGGTAATCTGTCCGGTCACGTAGTAAATTACCTGCCGGGAAAACATAGAGGCGAGGATTTGACACTCTACCGGATCAGTAGGAACTACAATAGATGCAATAGTAGAGATGTGTTCTAGTCGTGTGAAGCAGGGCTACGTACTGCGGGACTCTGGCGGGATGGGTTGTTGCCGTTTTCATCCGTGTCCGGACTTTTATGCTCTTTTTCCTTGGCTGGATCTGAAGTCTGCTAGGACAGTGTGCCAGGGGTCAGTATTAATCTGCCTCCATGTTGTGGATTAGCATTAGCATCTCTATTAGCGCTGACTAACGCTGAGTTAAAATTTGCTTTATGTGAGACTAATGGTAACATGCCAACCAGAGCTTGTATGAAAGTGGATTAACTAAGGCATATAATCTATATAATCTATCTATGAATACATAATTAGGTATCAAAGGTATCGAGTAATATTAGGTATCAAATAAACTTTTAAATAATAATCATAATCATAATAATAATACATAATCTTCTAATTTAGTATGAAATAGAAAGAGACTCTTTTTAACTAATCTTTGTGAACTGTAGGGGTGGGGCAACACAACAGGTTTGAATTCCAACCAATCACAATGCCAGCTACATTAACCTCCACTCTGATTGGAGGGTCACTTCTGTATTAAAGGCGGTGCCCTGGTTGGCTGCTATGGAAGCCCGAGGAGCCGACAGCCAGCAGGTCTAGAAAGGTTTAAATCAGTGGTTCTCAAACTATTTAACTAATGTATCCCTCTAGGATAAGTAACCCTTTAAAGTTAAAGTGATGCTCTTAGTGGAAAGATGTATCCAACCTATTCAGATTTACTGCATTGTTTTTAAGGATGTATTCGTTCATTTTGTTAAAGTGGAGTTATTGAACAATTGTTCATAACAATATTAAAACAACATTAATGATCTCGGTATTACCTACACTCTTTCAAAGTACCCCTCGGGTTACATGAACCCCCATTTGAGAATCACTGGTTTAAATGTGTAACTCATAAAGTCTTAAGCATACAGAGTTGGTAGTTGGCGTGAGAGAGCTCCTCGGAGGGGAGAAGGTTAAGGAGAAAGGCATGCAGAGGAAACAACCCAACCTCCTCACTGTGTCTGAAGGCTTCACTCTGAACCCCGGAAAGTTGAGAAAAGACACACAGAAGACAGATTGTAAGCACCTGTAGAGCACAGTATCGATTCTTTTATTGATTCAGATTCCAGAGAAAGGTCCAACAAATTGAAATGAAATCAAAGATGGCGAAACACTGGAGCATGAATCAAAGACAGAGAGAAGACAGAATGTCCATCAGATGCTGACTTAATCCCAAGAATAGATCCGGATTAGACCCATACTAGACCCAGACTAGACCCAGAGCAGAGCCAGACTTGATCCAGACCAGATCCAAACTAGACCCAGAGCCACACTTCCCACTGGGATGGAGAGAGGAGAGGAGGAGAGGAGGTGGGGGGAGGGGGGGTGCTACAGGTTTCTGTGGAGCCCAAAGCAGGTCGCAGGTGAACAGGTGAGCACAGGTGAACAGGTGAGCACAGGTGAACAGGTGAGCACAGGTGAACAGGTGAGCACAGGTGAACAGGTCTGTACAGGTGAACAGGTGTTAGCTTACAGCCATCAGGTGAACAGGTGTTAGCTTACAGCCACCAGGTGTACAGGTGTACAGGTGAACAGGTGTTAGCTTACAGCCACCAGGTGTACAGGTGTACAGGTGAACAGGTGTTAGGTTCCAGCCATTGGCCGCGTGTCAGGTGTTTAACGGGGGCAGGCAGTTAGCTGGTCGGCTAAATGATGACACATCATCTTTACCTTTGTCTCTTTGACGGCTGGTAAGACCCCAGCTCTTAGCTCCCTGACCTGAGGCTCAACCTGTCTGCCCCCTACAGGACACTTCTGGAACACCTGTGAAGGAGGAGGACCCAGGACAGGCGGGAGGAGCTTTAATAGGACGGCCCATTCCTTCCCTGATTGGATGAGTTTGATTTCCTCTCCAGATTCAACCACCACCAAGAGAAGACCCCCACAGACCCCCAGATATCGGTACAGATCAGTCAACATCAGGTGTGTGTTTCTTGCTTACCTGTAGTTCTGCCATGATCTTTTCCCCATCATCCTCATCCTCTGTGATTGGCTCTGGATCGGGAGGCGGTGTGACTGTCTTGGCCGGGGCCTCGGTCAGCACGGTGGTGGGCGTGGCTACAGGTGACACCTTGGCAGGAGTGGGTTTGGGGGGAGGAGGAGGAGCCTCTTCCTCTCCCTCCTTAAAAGCATGGAGAAGGAATACATGATAATTCTTATTATTATTAAAAACCAGTTTGCTGCAGTTTCAGGTGCTGATACACAAACCCACTCTGCTGGTGGCCCTGCAGCAATCTGGGCCAATAACTGTCAGTTCTGTCAGTGTTTCACCAGAGGGGGTGCTGTTGCTGCCGACTACAGCGTTTGGTTACACTGACCTGACCAGAGTTCCTCTTGCTGGTGAAGACCACCTCCCCAGATCGGGTGGTGGTCAGACCAGACCCAGACCCAGAGATGGGGTAGGTCTTCCTGGGTGGGGGTGGTGGAGGGGACTTGCAGCTCTTCTCTGAGCCCGTCTTCGGGACCTTCTCGGCGGGGGCCGGTCTGGGGGAGGCGGGGCCCTCAGTGGGGGACTTGGAGGGTCTGTCGGTCTTCTCAGGTCCACGACAGACCTGCTTCTCTGTCATCCCGTCTGGTTGGGAGTCTTTAAGGCGCCACAGAGGAAGGGGTCAACCAGATAAACATAAACCATGAATCTGGTTCAGTCTTCACATGATCAACCATCATGGAAGCTCAGACCTTCAGGTTAGGGCTGGGCGATATGGACCAAAAGTCATATCCCGATATATTTAGGTTGAATATCGATATACGATATATATCCCGATATTTTTTCCGCAAAGTGAGAGCTGTGAAATGAAATGTTCAGTCAAAGTCAAAGCCAAATACGAGTAGTTTTATTGAAAACTCACTATAAAATGTAAACATAAACACTGTATAACAAAGCTCCGTAAGGTGCACATTTAAATAAAATAAAAATCTAATAAAATTAGCCTATAAAATAAAATAGGTCAATCTTTTTCTGAGGGCAGCATTTATATATAAAGAGATAACAAAATAAAGTGCTCAGTTTAAGAAAAACATTTTTAAACATCAGCTTGAGATTACCTGTTTCTTTTTGTTAACTTAATAGCTTATCTGAACAGTCTCAACCAGTTGCACAAGAAAAAAGACTATCAACTCAATAAACATGTTCTTGACGGCTTGTGCCTGTGGCTTCTCTTCATATTACGTTTTTAAGTGATGAACAGGTTCGTAGTGCTTCCACCACTGGCTGTGCTCATGGCGCTCCCTACACATAGCGCGGTTTTGTCGCTCGTCTGATCGTTTGTATCCGAACCATCTCCAAGTGATGGAGCCACTGCTTTGTCTTTTACCAACCAAGGGGCTCTCCTCCGCACGCTCCGCAGACGTTGTTGCTTTCTCCATGTTTGTTGAAGAGTGCCGGAGTGTCCCTCCCCCTCCCCCCTCCCCCCTCTGTGCGTGAAAGAGGAGGGGCGGGGCCGGCGCGGGAAGCAGTGCAGAGAGCTCCGATCAGCGGCTTGCCTGAAGCAAGTATTACAGCGCAAATTTCAACTATATCGATATATGCGATATGGTCTAATTCCATATCTTATTTAAAAATATATCGATATATCTTAAATATCGATATATCGCCCAGCCCTACTTCAGGTCAGCTTCTGCGGCCGGTGAGCCTCTTGAATGAAACGACCTGTTGGTGAAGCCATACCTGCAGGTGCGTTCGCAGGGCGGGGGGTCGGCCCCGCCTCCTCGAACACAGCAGGGGGCGTGGCCGCGGCGGGCGTGCCCTTCATCATGTTGGCTTCAGCCTCCTGCAGCAGCTTCTCAAAGTCCTTCCCGTCGTACTGACCCATGGTCTGTCTCCTCTCCTCCCACTCCCTCTCCGCCGCCTGCAGGAGGGAGGAGGCAAGGGGAGAGAGGGGAGGGAGGAGGAGAGAGGAGGAGGGAGGAGGAGAGAGGAGGAGGGAGGGGGAGGAGGAAGGGGAGGGAGAAGGAGGGGGAGAGAGGAGGAGAGAGATGGACAGAGGAGGGGGAGGAGGAGGAGGAGGAGAGAGGGGAGGGAGGAGGAGAGAGGAGGAGGGAGGAGGAGGGGGCAAGAGAGAGGAGGAGAGAGGAGAGAGGGGGAGGAGGAAGGGGAGGGAGAAGGAGATAGGAGGAGGGAGAAGGAGAGAGGAGGAGAGAGGAGGACAGAGGAGGAGGAGAGAGGAGAGTAGGATCACATGACTACCTAAGAGTGCATGTTAGCATCAGGAGTCACGTGACTCACTGTTGACCGGCGTACCTCGATGGACATCGCTCGGCTCCGCCCCCTGCCCTGACTGCTCTGGAGCTCCTCGATGACCATGTCCTGCCTGGACGCCCCGTTGTTCAGCAGCCCGCCGGGGTGCCTCCGGGCCGGCTCCGGGTCCCGGGCCTGGGGGCCGAGGGGGGCCGGGGGGTCGGCCGGGGCCCCCATCAGGGTGCCGGAGGTCTGGCTGTGCTGCATGAAGACCGGAGCGCTCTGCACCTGCTGGACCATCACCAGGGGGGGCGGGACCTTCCGCTGGGGGCGCGGGGCAGGGAGGGGCCCCGCCGTGGGGAGGGGCCCCACCACCGCCTCCTTCTGGCCCGGCGGTGAGGCGGCCAGGCTGGGGTCTCTCTGGGGGCCTCCGGCAGCACGCTGGGGGTGGAGGTGGAGGTGGTGGAGGTGTGGCTCCTGGGGGCCGGCTTCACGGAGCCGTTAGCAGAGACTTCAGTAGCACACCTGCAGGAAGAAGACAGTTATACATCACGTCAATTTAGAAAACGCCATTAAGAGTGAGGCCACGCCCATCCTTAGCCTCCTCCTCCCCCTCCATCTCCTCCTCCCCTCCCTCCTCTCCTCCTCCTCCTCCTCCTACCTTCTGAGGGAGCTGAGTGTGTCCGTCAGACTCTTCACTCTCTTCAGCATGCTGTCCAGTTTGTGAGGCTCCTCCTTCAGGAACTTGACCGCCTCCACCTCCACCCTCAGCACCGCCCGCATGCTACCCTGCAGGCCGGGGAACTCTCCTGCACACACACACACACACACACACACACACACACACACACACACACACACACACACACACACACACACACACACACATTCATGTCATGAACTAGCAGCTCAGAACATTCAGTATGAGGCTGGAATATTTTGTAACCTGGTAACGGTGAAGGAGGCGTGTCTCACCTTTGAGTCCGGCGAGCCCCTCCCCCACCTTCCTGAGGGACACCGCCCCCTCCTCCACCTCCCGCAGGGTGACCTGACCCCCAGACACGCCCCCGCTGGCCCGCCTCAGAGACTCCACATATTGCTCCAGGTCGCTGCACACACACACACACACACACACACACACACACACACACACACACACACACACATACACACACACATACACACATACACACATACACACATACACACCGATGTGAAATCTTAATGTAGTATTCAAGTAAAAACACTCACTGACTGAATGAGAGAATGAGAATGGATTCTCTTACTGTAGGAACCTCTAGGGGACACCAGGGGGCAGACTACACACATCTCTTAATGTAGGAACCACTAGGGGCCACCAGGGGCCAGACTACACACATCTCTTAATGTAGGAACCACTAGGGGCCACCAGGGGCCAGACTACACACATCTCTTAATGTAGGAACCACTAGGGGCCACCAGGGGGCAGAATACACACATCTATTAATGTAGGAACCACTAGGGGCCACCAGGGGCCAGACTACACACATCTCTTACTGTAGGAACCACTAGGGGCCACCAGGGGGCAGACTACACACATCTCTTACTGTAGGAACCACTAGGGGCCACCATGGGCCAGACTACACACATCTCTTACTGTAGGAACCACTAGGGGCCACCAGGGGGCAGACTACACACATCTCTTACTGTAGGAACCACTAGGGGCCACCAGGGGCCAGACTACACACATCTCTTCTTGCCTCACAACACCCAGAGGGAGAGAGGAGGGGCCCAATCGCTCTGAACATGAACCAACAGACAGTCTTTCATAAATCATTTTTATTCTCTTTTTGTTATTTTTTGTCAACTTCCTACGTCCTGTCGCCTGCTGTGTCACAAGAGTTTCAGTGTTCAGAACGGCCCTGGGTTGTGATGTGACCATAGAACAATTTGACTTGACTTTGACTTGAAATCAATAAGTAGTCTGTGAAGACAACGTAGTCTTTGCTTGTGGGAGGGGACAGGATCAGTTGCCTTCCCTGAACCACAGACCTGCTGCTCCTCTGGTGCCGGGGCGTGAGTCTCATGTGGTTGGACTCATGTGATCTGAGGGTCACAGGGCCCCGCCAGGACCCAGAGGACTCTGTTTGTGTCCGGAGCCCCAAACTAACTTCAAACAAAGCTAGCTAACAACCAACAAAAAACAACTAACTAAGTAAATTAAACAGATATCATATCCTGTCATTTGAAGTCGGACAGATTTCAGGTCTTCTCAGACCCTGGAGGAGATCTGACCCTGGAGGAGACCAGACCCTGGAGGAGACCAGACCCTGGAGGAGACCAGACCCTGGAGGAGGCTAAAGGTGGTGAAAGGGTTTCACACTCGGCTCCTCAGCTAGTCTCTAATCAAGCAGTTCTGCTGACTCCCATCTGGCCAACCCTCCAGACCTGACACGGGTCTCCCCCTCTCCCTCCCTTCCTCCCTCCCTCCCTCCCTCCCTTAACAGTACACTGGTACTCTTAGCTACTCTCTTTCTCTCTCTCCTCTCTCTGCCTTTCTTTGCATCTCTCTCCCCCCCAGCCTCTCTCCTTCTGTGGAAAACAAACCTTCGACTTCATCATAAATCACAATTCAAAATGGACCTCCTCTCCTCCTCCTGCCTCCTCCTCCTCCTCCTGCTCCCCTGCGGTGAGTGGATCAGGCGAGGTGTTCCTGTTAGAACCTGTCTCTCCTCGCTGGGAGGGTGTGGGCCTGCGAGGCGCCGTGGGAGCAGAGGCACAACACACACCCCAGGACCAGGTCCCGTGCACCAGGACCGGACTACTGCAGGAGTCCAGGCCCTGTTCACCAGGACCGGACTAGTGCAGGAGAGCTGGACCGTAGTTCAGGTCCTGTTCACTGCAGTAGTCCAGTATAAATGATGCACTGTGTTGTCATATCTAGTCAATAATACAATATGTCATACATAGTGTCTAGTTGTACTACATCTATAGCAGGGTGGTGCGAGGCGGTCTCACCCCAGCTGGGTCAGCACCATTTGCTCCATCCCCAGATACTGCAGCCGCTCCTCCTCCACCAGGGTGCGCTGGCGGTGGACCGGCTCCTCCGCCCGCCTCATGGCCTCCACCAGCCTCACCTCGATCTCCTGCTCCGCCCGCTTCACCTGCAGCCGCAGGGCCTCCTGGTTGTGGAGCTGAGCCCCCCCACACAGCTGGGTTAGTGTGTTATACTGCAACACACAGCCTGTAGTCTAGAGACCCGAATCCATAGTCCATGAGTGGTCCAGGTTCCAGGTCTTACCTGCTGCTGTTTCATCTGCTGCAGCTGGACTCTCAGATCTGAGATGTTCTTCCTGAAGCTCTTCAGGTTGACCTGCAGGGGGCGGCTGCTCTTCTCCGCCTGGACCGGAACCTTCTTCAGACTCGGGACCGGATCGACCTGGACCGGAGCGCTCCTCAGACCCAGGACCGGATCAAACTGGGCCGGAGTGTTCCTCAGACTCAGCACCGGGGAGCCACCTGAGGCTGCAACAGAAACCAGACCCTGATCAAGGTACGCCCCAACCTGCTGACCGGGTTCTACATGTAGACACCTGTATCACCTCAACCAATCCATCAATCAATCAACCAATCAATCAATCAACTGATCCAACCTGACGGAGCAGTGTGGTGGAAAGCTGCAGTACAAAGTGCTTCACCAGACTTTGTTAAAACCCTGTCCTGGCTCTGTGTTCTCTCACACCTTATTGTCCTTTCATTTATTTATACTGTTCCAGTGCACCGTTTGCCTTCATAACACCTCACTGTGTGCTCCTGTATGATTAACAGCGGGCCCCTCGCTGGGAGCCGTTACCCAGGGTGCCGCGGGTCCTCAGTACACGGGGCCCTCGACTGCGGGTGATTTAACGTCCCCTAAAATGTCCGCTGGCCCTCGGTTACCCTCAGCAGCGAGAGGGAACCATGGCAACCAGGAGGTGGTGGGGGGGTTAGCAGGAGGCAGGAGACCAAGGCTCTAGCTGATCAATACTTAACACACATTGTGTATCAGTCATGCTTGTGGTGTGTTTGTATTCCTGTATATTGGAGTGTCTGTCCTCATGAGCTGTCTGTATTAATAAGCCTCTGAGGTGTGTCTCTCAGGACGGACAAAAGCTGCAGGAATGTTTCCCGCCACTCCAGAGACACACCCTGAGCTTTACCTTTGTCCTCATCGTGTTCTCGTAGCCGCCCCGTACACTTCTAATGTCCTCGCAATGCTTCATGTGCTCATAATGTCTCATAACATCCCCATAATCTTCATCTTGTTGGTCTCATCGTGTCCTCGGAAGTTCCTCCTTCCAGACCAGGTCTCATAAGGTCTGCAGGGTGCGTGACTGACTGGTACATGAGAGCATGAATGAGTGACTGACTGGTGCTTGAGAGCATGAATGAGTGACTCACCTGTGCTGTTGCTCTGGGCTGGAGAGGAGGACATGGAGGGTCTCTCGCTGAGGACAGAGGTTCACGAGTTCAAAACCCAATTAACGAACCAACCACAGAGAGGAGGACTCTGCAGGTACTGATTAGTGTTAGTGAAATAAACGTGTTGATGAGACACAAACAAAAACGGTTAAAATGATGTTAAAAGGCCTCAGATGTTAGCGTGTTTCTATTTACCATATTAGCTTTGAGTTCCAAACAGCCGTGTGGTCATGCCAATGCTGTTAGCATGGCTAGCATCATTAGCATTGCTAGCATTGTTTGCATCAGGCTGCTGGACAGGCTCAGAGAGTATGACTGCGGTCAGATAGTGGAGCAGGAATGTGTCCTCGGCTATCTTCCTCACGTAGAGGCCACAGAGAGCCGTACCTTTGTAATTCTACCGATTAGATAAACTCAATTTCCCATGATGCCTTGGGGTCCCTGCTCCTGCTTACCTGCTGGGCTCCTTGGTGCTACCTGTGCTTGGCCCCTTTAAGAGAGCGTTCTGAACCAGGCCAGTCAGGCTGGCCAGCTGCTGCTCCATAGCCTTCATTCTCTGTCTGCAGAAACACACGCTGGCATGTTAACAGTACAGACACGCTGCTGGCATGTTAACAGTACAGACACGCTGCTGGCATGTTAACAGTACAGACACGATGCTGGCATGTTAACAGTACAGACACGCTGCTGGCATGTTAACAGTACAGACACGCTGCTGGCATGTTAACAGTACAGACACGATGCTGGCATGTTAACAGTACAGACACGCCGCTGGCATGTTAACAGTACAGACACCGCTGCTGGCATGTAAAGTACAGACACGTGCTGGCATGTTAACAGTACAGAACACGCTGCTGGCATGTTACAGTACAGACCACGATGCTGCATGTTAACAGTACAGACACGCTGCTGGCATGTTAACAGTACAGACACGGATGCTGGGCATTGTTAACAGTACAGACACGCTGCTGGCATGTTAACAGTACAGACACGCTGCTGGCATGTTAACAGTACAGACACGATGCTGGCATCGTTAACAGTACAGACACGCTTGCTGCATGTTAACCAGTACAGACACGACCGCTGGCATGTTAACAGTACAGACACGGATGCTGGCATGTTAACAGTACAGACACGCTGCTGGCATGTTAACAGTACAGACACGCTGCTGGCATGTAACAGTACAGACACGCCGCTGGCATGGTTAACAAGTACAGACACGCCGCTGGCATGTTAACAGTACAGACACGCTGCTGGCATTGTTAACAGTACAGACACGCTGCTGGCATTTTAACAGTACACACACGCTGCTGGCATGTAACAGTACAGACACGCCTGCTGGCATCTCTCTCTCTGTCTCTCTCTCTCTCTCTCTCTCTCTCTCTCTCTCTCTGTCTCTCTCTCTCTGTCTCTCTCTCTGTCTCTCTCTCTCTCTCTCTCTCTCTCTCTCTCTCTCTCTCTCTCTCTCTCTCTCTCTCTCTCTCTCTCTCTCTCTCTCTCTCTCTCTCTCTCTCTCTCTCTCTCTCTCTTTGTTCCGGGGTCAGACTCTACCATCTTCTATCTGCTGGGTGGTGTGACCTCATGAGGCAGCAGCTGTATCTTCCATCTCTGTATCATGTGATGGTCTTGGGTCGAAGTCGCTGCTGTGTGGTAACTTACCCATAAAGCACCACTACTCTGCTCCCACTGAGCCGCTGTACAGAGGAGGTGTTCACAACAGACCACGTGTTTGATGAGTTAGCTCTGTCGCTATGCTACTGTATGTGTAGCGTCTGCATCGTCTGTTTTCACTGACAAGAGACAGCAACACCTGCTAAGCTAACGTTAGCATGAGGCATTTACAGCGCATGCAGACACACACCCTCCTCTTCCAGCTCCTCCCCCTCCTCCTCTTCCTCCTCCTCCTCCTCCTCCTCCTCCGGTGCCTCTTGGAGGAACAACCGTGTGTTTGTGGTCGAGCCTCCGACCGTCACATTTACATCCCGACTCCCAGAAACACAATGTTGTTCTTATCGCCGTGGTAACACACACGTGGCCACAACGCTCTCAACAGGACAATAACACGAGTATCAGTCCATCTACAGGGAGCACAGATACCCCCTAACCCCTACCTGCTCCTTAATGACCCGTCTCTGTACTGTCTAACCCCTACCTGCTCCTTAATGACCCGTCTCTGTACTGTCTAACCCCTACCTGCTTCTAAAGGAAACACTGTAGAGTTCTGAGGAAACGCAAGATCCAGACATGCTTGTATCACAGGAACCACGGAGATTGTCTTTCCTCGACTAAGTCCACTTAAGGTCCTTCAAGTGGAAACGTGTTCTCTTGCAGGCAGACCTCATATAGGAGGCAGCTTATCTATGTGTATATATATATATATACAACATATATATATACTATATACACATAAGAAGGGTATTTATTGATATAGTTTTATACAGCGTCTTTCTCAATTGAGGTCAAGCAGAAGCTGAGAAGGTGGGTGGTCTTGTCTTCCAGATGCCCAGAGAGGTGATGTTTCGCATGGGCAGCCCGCCCCTCGCGCCAGCCCCTCCCAACTGGGCCCCCGCTGCAACACTCGGTGTCGGGCTCCATGTCCCTCACTCCTCCCCACCTCCTCCCCCTCGCAGATGCGCGCGCCTGGGGCCCCTGCCCGGGCAGACCCTCCTGACCCACCGGCGCACGCGACCCGGGACCAGCTTGACTCCAAACGCCGGCCCCCCAAACCCGCTCCGGCTACCCGGGGCCCAGCGCATCTGGAGCGCCGCGACGTCAAGCCGGACGAGGACCCGGGGCCCCCGGGGGCCCGCGCTGGGACCGGGGGCCCGAATCCCCTGTAACGCCGACGCCCTACCATGCTCCAGGGCCACCCCGGGGCACGAGGACCACCCGGGCCTGGGGGTTCCACCTGGGGCCTCGGTCCGGCTCCAGCGGCTCCTACAGCGGGGCCAAGTCCCACCGGGGGGAGCACCCCCCCCTCTAACCGCCAGCGCTCGTATACCAGTCAAGGCTCCCCACGCTGGGCTCCCAAGACCCGCCCCCCTCGCCCCCACCGCATGACCGGATTTACGGATGATTGACCTCACGGTGGCCCCGGGGCCCACCACCCACGGGCCCCCCCACCCCACCACGGCCCCGCCCCACCACGGGGGGGCCCGCCCCTCACGGGCCCTGGAGCGCTGGCGCTTCACCCGCCAGTCCTTCCAGGAAGGAGGAGTGCGGGCCAAAGGTCCGGGGCAGCCGGTGACATCACCGGTGGTGTCCGAGCCCCCCACGAGCTGGGCCCCGCCCCCAACGACCCCAGAAAACCCCGGTAAGGTCATCACCGGGGGCCGAGGGGAGGAGGGGAAGGGGGGTGTGGGGGGCTGCCAGAAAGCAACGAGACTAACATCATAACACCGTGTCCTCACCCATCAAGCAGACACTGTCTGTCTGTTCTGAGCTGTCCACCCATCACCCACATACTGGCATGCTGTGCTGTGTCGTGTGCGTGTGCGTGTGTGTGTGTGTGTGCTGTGGTGCGTGTGCGTGTTGGTGTGTGTGTGTGTGGTGTTGTGCGGTGTGCGTGTGTGCGTGTGTGTGTGTGTGTGCTGTGTGTGTGTGTGTGTGTGGCGGTGCGAGTGTGTAAATTGCGTGATGTGTGTTGTTTGTGTGTGTGTGTTATCTATAGCATGAGTTAAAGGCTGAGCAGACAGAAGTTGATCCACACTGGAGGTCATGCCCTGAGGTCCATACTCAGTGTGTCCAGCAGCTTCAAGCTGATTGGCCCGCCAAGTCCTTCTTGTTAGCATGTTAGGCAATAGTTAGCTTAGTTAGTCCCCAACTGTGAGGAAGCTAGCGGACCGTGGCTGTTAGCTCCGGCAGTTAGCTGGCACTTGTACTTTATTTCTAGTGAATTTTTACGATTGTATAAGAAAGCCGGCCCCACAGTGTGATTGTGTTCCCCTGAGGCAGAGACTCCAGACGGTTTCTTATGTCGATGTTATGAATGAGATGTCTGAATGTTAGAATGAGATGTTGAGATGTTATGAATGAAGATGTTGGAGAGAGATGTTGAATGTTGAGAATGTTATGATGAAGATGGTTGAAGATGTTATGATAGAATGTTGAGAAAATGTTATGATAGAGATCGTTTGAGATTGTTATTGATGAGATGTTTGAGATGAGATGTTGAAGATGTTGGCTGAGATGGTGTTGAGATGTTGAGACTGATGAATGGATTGAAGATGTTATTGATTGAGATGTTGAGGATGTTATGATGAGATGTTGAGATGAGATGAGATGTGTGAGATGTTGAGATGTTATGATGAGATGTTGAGATGTTATGATGAGATGTTGAGATGTTATGATGAGATGTTGAGATGAGATGTTGAGATGTTGAGATGTTAGATGAGATGTTGGAGATGTATATGAGAAATGTTAGATGAGATGTTGATGACTGTTGGAGATGTTATGTGAGATGTGAGATGTGAGATGTTATGATGAGATGTTGAGATGTTATGATGAGATGTTGAGATCGTTATAATGAGAGTTGAGAAAGATGTATATTGAAGATGTATGATGAAGATGTTTGAGATGTTATGATGAGATTTTGAGATGTTTATGATCA
>PIJE02003054.1:7500-20675 GCA_002895965.2 Coryphaenoides rupestris | reverse complement strand
CCCTAGCCTGCTCCTTAATGACCTGTCTCTGTATGTCTAAACCGCGCGTACCTGCTGCCTTAGATGACCGTGTGCTCGTGTACTGGTCTAACGCCTACCTGCTGCTAGATGGACCGTGTCTCTGTTGACTGTGCTAACCCCTGACCTGGTCTTAGATGACCCTCTCTGGTGTACTGCTAACGCCTACGCTGCTGCGCTTAGAGGATGACTGTCGTGCTGTGATGGGTCTGAAACCGCCAGCTGGCTCCTTAGATGGACCCGTCTCGTGTACTGTCTAGACCGTCGTACCTGCTCCTAATGGACCCGGTCTGCTGTAGCTGTGCTAGACCTGGCTACCGTGCTCGGCTTTAGAGTGACGCTGTCGTCGGTGGTAGCGTGGTCTAACCCCTTACCTGCTGCATTAGATGACCGGTGTCTGCGGTGTACTGTCTAACGCGTGCTGACCTGCTCCGGGCTGGTGGAGTGGAGATGGGACTCTTGTGATTGTTTTTGTGTACTGGGTGTTGTGATTGTATTGAGCCTTTTTTTCTACGCATTGTCGCTGTTAATGACCCGTCTCGTGTACCGTTCTAAACCCCGTAGCCTGCGTCCTTAATGAATGCCTGGCTCTCGTGTTACTGTGTGTCTGAAGACAGCTCTACCATAGCTCCCTTATGCAGACCCAGTCTCGATGGTTTGGTACTGTCTGAAGTCATTATGTGTAGCAGGCTTTTCTCTTCGGTTTATTGGATTGACCTGGTGTTGCTGTGCGTGTACTGTCTAACCTGTGTGGCTACGGCTGCTCTTATGACGCTGGTGCTCGGGTGTACTGGCTAACGCCGCTGACTGTCAGTTAGATGATAGCCTGGGTTAGTAGTTTAATAGTATTAAATATCAGCTTAATAATAGTTAATAATAGTTAATAATAGTTTAATTAATAGTTAATAGTAGGTTAATAATAGTTAATAATAGTTAATAGTAGTTAATAATATTAATAGTTAATAATAACGTTAATAATAGTTAATAGTTAGTTAATTGTAGCTATGTGAGGGTGATTTTAGTTAATTAATATGTTTGATATATGTTGAGGTTTCGTGGTTGAATTAGTATGGGGTTGATTAGATAGGTTATATAATTTAGTTATGAGGTTAGGGTCGGGTTTGATGTAGATATTGGGCGTGAATTAGTATGATGTGTAGAGAGGATGATAGTTGGGAATAATAGTGTGGAAGTAATAGGGTGTAAGGTAATTAGGCTGTGAAGGTTAGTGTAGTGTTTGATAGTAGTGGTTAATATAGTTAATAATAGTTAATAGTAGGTGTTAATAGTTAGTTTAATATATTTAATAATAGTAATAATAGTTAATAATAGTTAATAGATAGTTGAAGGATATTTAGGTTTAATTATATAGTTGTTGTTGTTCGTTTGTTTGTAATGGAGCTTCTGGGTTAATAGTATGGGTACATTATATGATGTTTATATGAAGTAAGTGTTTGTTTTTGCAATGATATGATGGATGAGATGTTGAGATGTTGAGATGTTGAGATGAGATGTTGAGATGTTATGATGTGGTTTAGCCTCCAGAGAGCCGCCAGTCTGTGCTTCTGTTGTTTTACTGCTCAGTTACTGGGAAACTTCTCCTCACAAGTCAATGTCGGGCGCCCGGCATCAGAGTCCCAGACGATGTCTGTACTGTTAACATGCCAGCAGCGTGTGTGTACTGTTAACATGCCAGCGGCGTGTCTGTACTGTTAACATGCCAGCGGCGTGTGTGTACTGTTAACATGCCAGCGGCGTGTCTGTACTGTTAACATGCCAGCAGCGTGTGTGTACTGTTAACATGCCAGCAGCGTGTCTGTACTGTTAACATGCCAGCGGCGTGTGTGTACTGTTAACATGCCAGCGGCGTGTCTGTACTGTTAACATGCCAGCGGCGTGTGTGTACTGTTAACATGCCAGCGGCGTGTCTGTACTGTTAACATGCCAGCAGCGTGTCTGTACTGTTAACATGCCAGCAGCGTGTCTGTACTGTTAACATGCCAGCAGCGTGTCTGTACTGTTAACATGCCAGCAGCGTGTCTGTACTGTTAACATGCCAGCAGCGTGTCTGTACTGTTAACATGCCAGCAGCGTGTCTGTACTGTTAACATGCCAGCAGCGTGTCTGTACTGTTAACATGCCAGCAGCGTGTCTGTACTGTTAACATGCCAGCAGCGTGTCTGTACTGTTAACATGCCAGCAGCGTGTCTGTACTGTTAACATGCCAGCAGCGTGTCTGTACTGTTAACATGCCAGCAGCGTGTCTGTACTGTTAACATGCCAGCAGCGTGTCTGTACTGTTAACATGCCAGCAGCGTGTCTGTACTGTTAACATGCCAGCATCGTGTCTGTACTGTTAACATGCCAGCGGCGTGTCTGTACTGTTAACATGCCAGCAGCGTGTCTGTACTGTTAACATGCCAGCAGCGTGTCTGTACTGTTAACATGCCAGCAGCGTGTCTGTACTGTTAACATGCCAGCAGCGTGTCTGTACTGTTAACATGCCAGCAGCGTGTCTGTACTGTTAACATGCCAGCGGCGTGTCTGTACTGTTAACATGCCAGCAGCGTGTCTGTACTGTTAACATGCCAGCAGCGTGTCTGTACTGTTAACATGCCAGCAGCGTGTCTGTACTGTTAACATGCCAGCAGCGTGTCTGTACTGTTAACATGCCAGCAGCGTGTCTGTACTGTTAACATGCCAGCAGCGTGTCTGTACTGTTAACAGAGAGAGAGAGAGAGAGAGACAGAGAGACAGAGAGAGAGAGACAGAGAGACAGAGAGAGAGAGTGCTTAGAGCGACGGAAGGTCAGTTGACTAGGAAGTGTTTTGGGGGAGGAGTCGTCTGAGGAGAGAGGACTGGGGGAGTCCTGCGGTGTAGGGAGTGTATTGGGACCGGCCCCCAGGGGCCCCTCATCAACAATAGGAGAGCCTTCCGAAGGAGATTAGCAGGTGGCAGGAGGGAATTCCTCTCCTCTGCTCCTCCTCCTCCTCCTCCTCCTCCTCCTCCTCCTGGATGAGTGGAGCAGGAAGAGGAGGAGGAGGAAAGCGCGGCGAAGACCAAACTATTCACAGAGAAGTCTCCAGGAAATGAGACAAGACGCTTCAGACGTCTATAAAGTACAAGTACCTCCAGCTTTCATTTGGAAGAACCTGGAAGTTTCTGCCCAGTCGTTATCAGAGCAACTAACAGACTGGATCCATCTGGATTCCTCACATTAGGAAGCAGAAGTGTTGACCCAACTCAAGGTTTACAGACCAGGAGCTAAGGAGCAGGTGGGGGGGTGGACTCGGGGTAAGGGTTTGGTGTGATTAGGATGAAGTGTGGACCTCGGAGGAGGACTGCATCATGGGAAATAAGAACAGGAAAGGAGAGAGGAGTTAGGAGAGGAGAGGAGAGAGGAGAAGAGAGGAGTTAGGAGAGGAGAGGAGTTAAGACCTCTGTATGCTTCTTCAGAAGTGTTCTGGGATCAGAACAAATCGTACGGCCGAATTCGACTTGACCTTGTATAGTTCTACAGAACTGGTACCAATATTGGGGGCGGTACTAGAGTATAGGTGGCTGTCCGTCAACCTACCGAGATCTGGCACCGGCCTCCAAGCCCCGCCCCCTTCCATAGCCCACTAGTCTAGCCTATCGCTGAGGAGGGGGGCGGGGGCCTGGGAGGGCTTTCTGGAGTGACAGCATAGAGACGGCAGTGCTGGGGTGGGCGTCAGGACTCACCCTGCTGGGGTCTCCGTTGCTGGGTCTGGGGGCTTGGCTGAAGGCCTGGGCCGGGTCCTTGTGGTACACCTTGAGGCAGGAGTGAGGCGTGATGTTCCTGTAGGGAGAGGAGGAGCGTGGAGGTAAGAACCAGGCCCACGTGTCTCCGTCTGACCTCGGCCGCTGCCTCCAACCGCCGGCCTCGCCCAGCCAGCCGGCCATCAGCTGGTGGTCGGGCATCGAGCGTCTCTTCCACTGGGACATGGCAACCTGCTGCGGTATCGCTCTGTCACGTGCCGGCGCGGTCGCGCATGCTCTAGAACGCTGTAGAATGCTCTATAACACTATAAGGCTCGATAAGGCTCTAGAACGCTCTATAACACTCGATAAGGCTAGATAAGTGCTCTATAATGCTCTAGAACGCTCTATCACGCTGGGTAAGTGAATGAAAGTGAATGGCTAACTGGATGAACGGGGCAGTTATCTGGCCGATGAGACACCTGAGCCAATAGGAGGGACGTGCAGAAGTTTACAGCCGTGATAAAACAGAGTTAGTCACAAAGTACACAGCAGGTCGGAGCTGCAACGCCTCACTAACACAGTTTAGCAGAATTAACATATTGGACTGCAACGCCTCACTAACACAGTTTAGCAGAATTAATGTTTGGTATGTTGGGAATTAGAAGGTCTTTCTTCATGTCTTCATGATTCTGTCAAGGGTTTACATCGAGCTCTCGTTTGGCTTCCTACTGGAACCGTTCCACTCTCCTGGTATTCACACCAGGAAGAAACAGAGACATTCGATTTTTAATAAGACCTGAGGGTGCAAAGAACAAAGCTTTGAGCGCTGTCACACGTCCAGAACCTTCCACCAGAGGAGAGGTGGGCAGGACTCAGGGAGTCTCTGGTCCTGCCAGGGGCTCCACCCACTTCTGTTTTCCTACCAAGTTCAACACACAGGAACAGGAACAGGAAATCCTGTCCTGGCCACTTCCTGTGTGTGTGTGTGTGACAGGGGGGCTGGATACAGATGATGACCTGGGATATCCTGGTCCAGTGGTCCTCACCTAACGTCTGGTGGTCCAGTGGTCCTCACCTAACGTCTGGTGGTCCAGTGGTCCTCACCTAACGTCTGGTGGTCCAGTGGTCCTCACCTAACGTCTGGTGGTCCAGTGGTCCTCACCTAACGTCTGGTGGTCCAGTGGTCCTCACCTAACGTCTGGGTGGTCCAGTGGTCCTCACCTAACGTCTGGTGGTCCAGTGGTCCTCACCTAACGTCTGGTGGTCCAGTGGTCCTCACCTAACGTCTGGTGGTCCAGTGGTCCTCACCTAACGTCTGGTGGTCCAGTGGTCCTCACCTAACGTCTGGTGGTCCAGTGGTCCTCACCTAACGTCTGGTGGTCCAGTGGTCCTCACCTAACGTCTGGTGGTCCAGTGGTCCTCACCTAACGTCTGGTGGTCCAGTGGTCCTCAACTAACGTCTGGTGGTCCAGTGGTCCTCACCTAACGTCTGGTGGTCCAGTGGTCCTCAACTAACGTCTGGTGGTCCAGTGGTCCTCACCTAACGTCTGGTGGTCCAGTGGTCCTCACCTAACGTCTGCCAGCTCGTAGTACATGTTCCTCATGTCGTCCTTGACGTAGACGGCCACCGAGGGCGACTCCAGCATCTTCATGGTGAGCTGCTGGGGGAAGGCTCCTACGAACATGGCTCTGACCGTGTCCACGCTGGAGATCTGGTTGGGCATGCGAATCTGCCGGCTCTCATCCCCGTACTGCAGGTACAGCACCCCTGGAGAAACACACCATCACACCACATGAGACACTCTCTCTAACACATTACATCTCATTATATTACAACATGAAATATTAATATTAACAAGTACAGCACCCCTGGAGACACAGCAGCAAAAGTACATCAATAAACGTCTAGAACAGTCGACAGTGTGATCTGTATCAAATAATAATAATAATAATAATAATAATACATATTGAGAGGCTGGCGGGTTTAACCTCCTTCAGTCTGACTCAAGAAAAAAATCTCTCTCTCTCTCTCTCTCTCTCTCTCTCTCTCTCTCTCTCTCTCTCTCTCTCTCTCTCTCTCTCTGCCTCTCTCTGCCTCTCTCTCTCTCTGTCTCTCTCTCTCTCTCTCTCTGTCTCTGCCTCTCTCTCTCTCCTCTCTCTCTCTCTCTCTGTCTCCAGGGTATGGTAGATCAAGGTTCAGACTGATGTTCTACATGGTTGAACATGACAGCTGGCAGCCAAACGGATCAGATCAGAGGCAAAGACAGAGAGAATTCACATCAATTCAGAGGTAAGATTTGAGACTCAAATCTTATTTACAATTGTCGATTTACCAATGTACAATAACCAGGAGAGGAGAGGAGAGGAGAGGAGAGGAGAGGAGAGAGGAGAGAGGAGAGGAGAGGAGGAGAGGATGTGTGTGTGTGTGTGTGTGTGTGTGTGTGTGTGTGTGTGTGTGTGTGTGGAGACTGAGGTTACATATTGAGCATCAAAGAGACCTCTGAACTCTGGGTGTGTCCTCTGTGCCGAGCTCCACTTCAGAGCCGACCACAACTCCTCCTCCTCCTCCATCTCCTCCTCCTCCATCTCCTCCTCCTCCACCTCCTCCTCCTCCTCCATCTCCTCCTCCACCTCCTCCTCCTCCTCCTCCTCCTCCTCCTCCTCTACAGCAGCTCAACAGATCCCTCCCCTGTCAGTAATTCAGTAAACATCACCTCTGCTCCTCCCTCAGCGCTACATCTGCTGGGAGGCCGTCGTCTTGGCGACCAGAGCTTCCCTGGCTGTTAGCGGACGCTAAACGCTCGCAGATGTCAGGGAAATATTAGACAAGAACGGGCACGTGTGTGTGTGTCTGGCACAGTGTGCCAGACACACACACACACACACACACACACACACACACACACACACACACACACACACACACACACACACACACACACACACACACACACACACACACACACACACACACACACACACACACGGAGCAGTTAGTGCTGACTCTGACTCTGTGCCGGAGGAATGCTCTAATGAGTTCAGATGTTGTTACCTGCAGCTGTGGGGGAGGAGCTCTGGTTTAACCTGGAGAACGTTGGCCGTCCAGCAGATGTTTCTGACCAAGTGGACACCGAGTCAGTCTGGTCTGAGCAGAACCCTGTCAGAACCCTGTCAGAACCAACCCTGTCAGAACCCTGTCAGAACCCTGTCAGAACCAACCCTGTCAGAACCCTGTCAGAACCAACCCTGTCAGAACCAACCCTGTCAGAACCCTGTCAGAACCAACCCTGTCAGAACCCTGTCAGAATCCTGTAGAACCCTGTCAGAACCCTGTCAGAATCCTGTAGAACCCTGTCAGAATCCTGTCAGAACTGTCAGAATCCTGTAGAACCCTGTAGAACCCTGTCAGAACCAACCCTGTCAGAACCCTGTCAGAATCCTGTAGAACCCTGTCAGAATCCTGTAGAACCCTGTCAGAATCAACCCTGTCAGAACCCTGTCAGAACCCTGTAGAACCCTGTGCCAGACTCAATCTCAAGTCGTCACAATCATCTGAGACTTGATCCGTCAGAACCAAAGCAAGCGGTTCCCCGGAGAACGTGTGTTCAGGATAAAGGGCAGCGGTACTCGCCTGGTGGTTCTCAGCTCTCCTCCTCAGTGCAAGCTTCCAGAACTTCCAGAACTTTAGAGAACTTTAGAGAACTTTAGAGAACTTTAAAAATGTTGAAAGCTTCGACAACGTGGAGAACTCCAGTGTTGCTGCGACCGACGTCAGCAGAAGCATGAAGCCCCCACCGTCCTGGGGCTGGGTGTGTGTGTGTGTGTGTGTGTGTGTGTGTGTGTGTGTGTGTGTGTGTGTGTGTGTTGTGTGTGTGTGTGTGTGTGTGTGTGTGTGTGTGTGTGTGTGTGTAGGAGGGAAGGACACACCAAAGCGGTGTCCCATTTCCCCTCCCCCTTCACCACCATCACACTTTATAACTCTAACAGAACATTAACTTGACTAACTTCACTTTAATCTGAAGTTAACTGTCAACTGAACTTTTAACCCGACACTGGTCTCTGCTTCTCAACCAATCACGTCGCTCGGTCTCTGCTTCTCAACCAATCACGTCGCTCGGTCTCTGCTTCTCAACCAATCACGTCGCTCAGAGTGATGAACATACCTGAAGTTACCGTGGGAACCAGGTAGAGGTTGAGCAGGTTTTTCAGCCGCTACTCTGCAGTGAATCTGGTGTGTTCCTGGGTAGAAGGAAGTGGTTACCTGGGTACAGGAAGTGGTTATCTGAGTACAGGAAGTGGTTAGCTGGGTACAGGAAGTGGTTATCTGAGTACAGGAAGTGGTTAGCTGGGTACAGGAAGTGGTTATCTGAGTACAGGAAGTGGTTAGCTGGGTAACCTGGGTTTTTCTATGCTGTTGTTTGTCATGCCAGAGAGAGAGAGAGAGAGAGAGAGAGAGAGAGAGAGAGAGAGACAGACAGACAGACAGACAGACAGACACAGAGAGATTGAAAGAGAGAGACAGAGAGAGAGAGAGAGAGGAGGGAGGAGGGGGGAGACAGAATGAGACACCACACTAACAAAGAGAGCGTGACAGAAAGTAATGAGCTGACCTTATAACCTGATGACAGAGCAGAAACCTGGTCTAGAGCTGTAGTTTAACAACAGAAACCTGGTCTAGAGCGGTAGTTTAACAACAGAAACCTGGTCTAGAGCTGTAGTTTAACAACAGAAACCTGGTCTAGAGCGGTAGTTTAACAACAGAAACCTGGTCTAGAGCGGTAGTTTAACAACAGAAACCTGGTCTAGAGCGGTAGTTTAACAACAGAAACCTGGTCTAGAGCTGTAGTTTAACAACAGAAACCTGGTCTAGAGCGGTAGTTTAACAACAGAAACCTGGTCTAGAGCTGTAGTTTAACAACAGAAACCTGGTCTAGAGCTGTAGTTTAACAACAGAAACCTGGTCTAGAGCTGTAGTTTAACAACAGAAACCTGGTCTAGAGCGGTAGTTTAACAACAGAAACCTGGTCTAGAGCGGTAGTTTAACAACAGAAACCTGGTCTAGAGCTGTAGTTTAACAACAGAAACCTGGTCTAGAGCGGTAGTTTAACAACAGAAACCTGGTCTAGAGCGGTAGTTTAACAACAGAAACCTGGTCTAGAGCGGTAGTTTAACAACAGAAACCTGGTCTAGAGCGGTAGTTTAACAACAGAAACCTGGTCTAGAGCGGTAGTTTAACAACAGAAACCTGGTCTAGAGCGGTAGTTTAACAACAGAAACCTGGTCTAGAGCTGTAGTTTAACAACAGAAACCTGGTCTAGAGCTGTAGTTTAACAACAGAAACCTGGTCTAGAGCGGTAGTTTAACAACAGAAACCTGGTCTAGAGCTGTAGTTTAACAACAGAAACCTGGTCTAGAGCGGTAGTTTAACAACAGAAACCTGGTCTAGAGCTGTAGTTTAACAACAGAAACCTGGTCTAGAGCTGTAGTTTAACAACAGAAACCTGGTCTAGAGCGGTAGTTTAACAACAGAAACCTGGTCTAGAGCGGTAGTTTAACAACAGAAACCTGGTCTAGAGCTGTAGTTTAACAACAGAAACCTGGTCTAGAGCGGTAGTTTAACAACAGAAACCTGGTCTAGAGCGGTAGTTTAACAACAGAAACCTGGTCTAGAGCTGTAGTTTAACAACAGAAACCTGGTCTAGAGCTTGTAGTTTAACAACAGAAACCTGGTTCTAGAGCTGTAGTTTAACAAACAGAAACCTGGTCTAGAGCTGTAGTTTAACAACAGAAACCTGGTCTAGAGCTGTAGTTTAACAACAGAAACCTGGTCTAGAGCTGTAGTTTAACAACAAGAAAACCTGCGTCTAGAGCTGTAGTTTAACAACAGAAACCTGGTCTAGAGCGGTAGTTTAACAACAGAAAAGGTATTCTAGAGCTGTAGTTTAAACAACAGAAAGGTTCTAGAGCTGTAGTTTAACAACAGAAACCTTGTCTAGAGCTGTAGTTTAACAACAGAAACCTGGTCTAGAGCTGTAGTTTAACAACAGAAACCTGGTCTAGAGCTGTAGTTTAACAACAGAAACCTGGTCTAGAGCTGTAGTTTAACAACAGAAACCTGGTCTAGAGCTGTAGTTTAACAACAGAAACCTGGTCTAGAGCGGTAGTTTAACAACAGAAACCTGGTCTAGAGCTGTAGTTTAACAACAGAAAGGTATTCTAGAGCTGTAGTTTAACAACAGAAAGGTATTCTAGAGCTGTAGTTTAACAACAGAAAGGTATTCTAGAGCTGTAGTTTAACACCAACACACTCCTGACTGAGCCAACGGGGTCATGTGTGTGGAAGTGATTTACATCTGAAGTGAGCGGACCAGTTTTCTACTGTTAGACGCCTCAGGACCTGGGCTCCACCCCGTGACTCTCTCTCTCTGTCGAGGTTAGGTGAGTGGTTTGGGAGGAAAGGGTTCTGGGTTCGATCCCCGAAGTCTGTGGTCTACCTGGAGGGATCCTAGAGACACCTGACCCGCCCCACCTATAATCCTCTACTAAATCATTCAGGATCTGGTAGCGTTTCTGAGGGTCTGGTTACAGGTGTTCAAACGTTCACATTTTCAAATATTCAACATTCAAATGTTGAATATTAAAATCTGTAATATTCTAATATTCAAATATTAAGCAGCATCCTTGCTGCTGCAGTGCAGGGGGATGGAAGAGACGTGCTAAAGTGTGATCACAATGAAAACAAAGAGATACACCTTCATGCATGGTCCAGGTAACCCAAGAGGCTCGGGGGAGATGGGTATTGTAGTCTTCTAGTGGCTGGCGGACAGTTGAGTGGCGGCTCGGGGGAGATGGGTATTGTAGTCTTCTAGTGGCTGGCGGACAGTTGAGTGGCGGCTCGGGGGAGATGGGTATTGTAGTTCTTCAGGAGGTCACTAAAGGTTCCAGATAGAGGTGGGACCCAGGAGAACCATGGCTGTGGTTTTCTGTTTCCTTTCCTTTTCATCATTTTATTCTTCTACTATTTCTGCCTTCATATCCCCCCCCCCATCTGTCTCTCTCTCTTCATCACCCCCTCCCTCTCTCTCTCCCTCTTCATCACCCCTTCCGTCCCTCCCTCTCTCTCTCTCTCTCTCTCTCTCTCTCTCTCTCTCTCTCTCTCTCTCTCTCCCCCCATCAGTCTCTTCAGAACATGCTCTGTTCTCTGCATTCTGAACTCGACCTCCAGACCTACCTGATGAGAATACAGCAGCCCCTTACAGTTAGTCCTCCTCCTCCTCCCCCTCCCCCTCCCCTCCCCCTCCCCCTCCTCCTCCTCCTCCTCCCCCTCCTCCCCCTCCCCCTCCCCCTCCCCTCCTCCTCCTCCTCCTCCTCCTCCTCCTGCTCTTCCCTTCTCCTGCCTGTCGTCTGCTCTCTGCTGCCTCCTGTCTGTCAGGCAGAGATACATGTGAGCTCATCAACTAACTGTGTGTGTGTGTGTGTGTGTATGTGTGTATGTGTGTGTGTGTGTGTGTATGTGTGTGTGTGTGTGTGTGTGTGTGCCTTCGTTTGGATCCCAGAATCGTCACGCTAACTCCTAACCCTGCTGGTGTGTGTGTGTGTGTGTTAGCATGTGTCTCGTTTATCTATGCTAAGTAAGATGAGCTAAGCTCAACATAGCCGGTGTACTCTGATAGGACAACCATACAGACCCTCCTGGCGGTTGCTATGCACGTGACACCACATGATGGAGGTGATGGAGGTGATGGAGGTATGTTCCTTGTTAGGTGGAGGCGTGTTGCTTGTTAGGTGGAGGTGTGTTGCTTGTTAGGTGGAGGTGTGTTGCTTGTTAGGTGGAGGCGTGTTGCTTGTTAGGTGGAGGTGTGTTGCTTGTTAGGTGGAGGTGTGTTGCTTGTTAGGTGGAGGCGTGTTGCTTGTTAGGTGGAGGTGTGTTGCTCGTTAGGTGGAGGCGTGTTGCTTGTTAGGTGGAGGTGTGTTGCTTGTTAGGTGGAGGCGTGTTGCTTGTTAGGTGGAGGTGTGTTGCTTGTTAGGTGGAGGCGTGTTGCTTGTTAGGTGGAGGTGTGTTGCTTGTTAGGTGGAGGTGTGTTGCTTGTTAGGTGGAGGTGTGTTGCTTGTTAGGTGGAGGCGTCGCTACATCCCAGTTTGAGTGAATAGACTTTCTGTAGCGCTGCTATGAACCAGATGGCTTGATTTGAGCTACCCGTTTTATGCTACATTATGTTAGCATTAGCTTTCTGTTGTAATGTGATGATCTCTGACACCTCCTCCTCCCTGCACCTCCTCCTCTCTCCTCCTCCAGAGCAGGAGTCCGAAGCCCCCCGGTGGCGCCCCCTGCGGTGAGGAGGCGGAGCCTATGTCTGTGGCGTCGCAGGAGTCGCTGGACACCATGTCAGAGGGAGACGCCCCCCCCGCCTTCACCCGCGGCAGCCGCGTGCGCGCTAGCTTGCCCGTCGTCAGGTCCACCAATCAGACCAAGGACCGCTCGCTAGGTAAGACCACACCCCCAGGCCCTGCTCACCATGGCCCCGCCCACCATGGCCTTGCCCACCATGGCCCCGCCCACCATGGCCCCGCCCACATTTTCCCCAAATTCCATAAAAGAAAAGAAAAGTTTTTCTCAGCCGTTCCAAACCAATATGTTGTGATAATTATGACCACACAGTCTGTCAGTCACGTCGATGACATCACGGCCCTCAGCAGATAGGCCACGCCCCCTATGGCTGGGAGACATGCCTGCTGCATGGCTTCCTCAAGGACACAAGAGCCAACACCCACTTCCTGTTTTCAGAGAGAGAGAAGCGCTCGCTATCAATGACTGCGCGCTCCCAGGCCCCTCCTGCGTAAAAACCGTGGCGACTGACGAAGTACTGACGACGAAGCAGCCCGACTGGCGCGCCCACGTCGTGTGCATGTCAACTGTGATCAATGTTTCTCTTTCAACATGACGATGAATGATAATCGATCGCCAATGCCTACGACAGTATGCTGCCCTCTCGTCTTATAGCTCTTCTCTCATCACCCTAAGCATACTGTACTCCAGACTTCAATAGTCCAGTCTCTACATAGCGCCTCGAGCACCTCAGTAACAATGAAAGTCTGTCCGTCGTCTCCTTCATTTCCATTAATCTCTTCATCCCTCTCTTCTACACTTTCCATTCTCCCCCTCCCTCTCTCTCTCTCCCTCTCTCTCTCGCTCCCTCTCTCTCCCTCTCTCTCTCTCTCTCTCTCTCTCTCTCTCTCTCTCTCTCTCTCTCTCTCCTTCCCTGGGTCTCTCTCTCTCTCTATATATTCCCAGTGAGAGTGTCTTCCTAGCTGCAGCAGATTAGCCACATTAGCTTCCTGTCAGGATCGTCAGTCAGACTCAAAGTTAGAGTTCAGCTCTTCAAAGGAAGGAGTTCTTTGATTTCTATTGCTAAGTGTGAGAGAAGCCATTTTGT
>PIJE02003054.1:0-2500 GCA_002895965.2 Coryphaenoides rupestris | reverse complement strand
TCAACACTGGAATGCTTTTTCATCCACAAAGCTCACTTATATATTAGTTTTATATTTTCACTGTACATTTGTAAATCTGTTAGTTTATTTGTATTATTCTGTGTATTTCTCTATTGTTGTATTGTACTGTATTGCTATGCAACCTGGCACAAGAATTTCCTTCGGGATTAATAAAGTTCTATCTTATCTTATGTCTGAGCTGCTTGGCTTTTTAATATGTAATATGTTATACGATATAACATATTACATATATACAACATATTACATATATACAACATATTACATATATATAACATATTACATATATACAACATATTACATATATACAACATATTACATATATACAACATATTACATATATACAACATATTACATATATATAACATATTACATATATACAACATATTACATATATACAACATATTACATATATATAACATATTACATATATACAACATATTACATATATACAACATATTACATATATATAACATATTACATATATACAACATATTACATATATAACATATTACATATATATAACATATTACATATATATAACATATTACATATATACAACATATTACATAATATATACAATTACAATATATACTGACATATTATTAACATATAGTACCAAACATATTACATATATACAAATATTACAATCAATTATATTAAACATATTACATATATATAACATATTTATCACAACATGAAGTGTGACAGGAACACCATTCTGCATGTTGTCAGTCTGCGTGTCAACTGTGTGATAAACAGGCCGTCCAACAGGTTAGGAAACAGACAACAGGTTAGGAAACAGACAACAGGTTAGGAAACAGTCAACAGGTTAGGAAACAGACAACAGGTTAGGAAACAGTCAACAGGTTAGGAAACAGTCAACAGGTTAGGAAACAGTCAACAGGTTAGGAAACAGTCAACAGGTTAGGAAACAGTCAACAGGTTAGGAAACAGTCAACAGGTTAGGAAACAGTCAACGTCAACAGGTTAGGAAACAGACAACAGGTTAGGAAACAGTCAACAGGTTAGGAAACAGACAACAGGTTAGGAAACAGTCAACAGGTTAGGAAACAGTCAACAGGTTAGGAAACAGTCAACAGGTTAGGAAACAGTCAACAGGTTAGGAAACAGTCAACAGGTTAGGAAACAGTCAACAGGTTAGGAAACAGACAACGGGTTAGGAAACAGTCAACAGGTTAGGAAACAGTCAACGGGTTAGGAAACAGACAACGGGTTAGGAAACAGTCAACAGGTTAGGAAACAGACAACAGGTTAGGAAACAGACAACAGGTTAGGAAACAGACAACAGGTTAGGAAACAGTCAACAGGTTAGGAAACAGACAACAGGTTAGGAAACAGACAACAGGTTAGGAAACAGACAACAGGTTAGGAAACAGTCAACAGGTTAGGAAACAGACAACAGGTTAGGAAACAGTCAACAGGTTAGGAAACAGTCAACGGGTTAGGAAACAGACAACCGGTTAGGAAACAGTCAACGGGTTAGGAAACAGACAACAGGTTAGGAAACAGACAACAGGTTAGGAAACAGACAACAGGTTAGGAAACAGACAACCGGTTAGGAAACAGTCAACAGGTTAGGAAACAGACAACAGGTTAGGAAACAGTCAACAGGTTAGGAAACAGTCAACAGGTTAGGAAACAGACAACAGGTTAGGAAACAGTCAACAGGTTAGGAAACAGTCAACAGGTTAGGAAACAGACAACAGGTCACCTGCAGGTCCGAGAGGAACAGAATCTTTAATTATTCATGATGACACACACACACACACACACACACGGAGCGGCGCGGAGACGCACAGCGCAGCTCACGAACTAGTAGTACTACTATTATTAGTATTAGAACTAGTAGTACTACTATTATTAGTATTAGAACTAGTAGTACTACTATTATTAGTATTAGAACTAGTAGTACTACTATTAGTGACTTGGTAGTTGCTGCAGTACACGGTCGCCTACCTCCAGCCAGATTAAGTGAAGATGAGTTTAATCCAGGAGTTTAATCCAGGTGTGTTTTCCGGGTGTATTTTCCAGGAGTATTATCCAGGTGTGTTTTCCAGGAATATTATGCAGGTGTGCTTTCCAGGTGTGTTTACAGGTGTATTTTCCAGGTGTATTTTCCACGAGTTTAATCCAGGTGTATTTTCCAGGAGTATTATGCAGGTGTGTTTTCCAGGTGTGTTTTCAGGTGTTTTCCAGGTGTGTTTTCAGGTGTTTTCCAGGTGTGTTTTCAGGTGTGTTTTCAGGTGTGTTCTGCAGTGTTCCCTGCAGCCGACACGCACCTACCTGTAAGCCGAGCCCCGCCGTGACGTCACGGGTCTCCGTGGCAACGCTGGCCACGCCCACCCGGGAGCCCAACCTACCTGTCCGACAGACTCACCTGGTGGTGAGACTGATCCTTCATTAAGAAACGGATACTATACGATACTATGCACTATTTATTATTATACTATTATTATAA
>PIJE02003053.1:6001-48542 GCA_002895965.2 Coryphaenoides rupestris | reverse complement strand
TCTCATCCTTTTGTCATTTTCCTCCTTTTGTATGAGACGCAAACACACAGACACACACACACAGAGTTTGGGTTGCGTTGGGTTGAGGACCTGGTGGCCGTGCGTGACGCCGGCCGCAACAGAACCGAAGAGAGATTGGTAGAAAATGTACAATTAGCGTCCTGCGGTTTTCCTCGACATTCTTCAGATGAGGCTAGGCGCGCCGCAGTAGCGCAGGGACCCTCCTGACAGCCAGCTCACAGTCCTCGGATGATTATAGCAACCCCCCAGCGCTGATTAGGCCTCACAGCTTTAAGATTTAGACCTATAGCTCGCGTCCGTGACATGACAGCAGAGCTCCGATGTGCAAGATTGGGATCCCTTCGCTTTCTCTTCCCTTTATTACCACGGCTGGTCACAGAGTGTGAGTGACAGAGTAGTTATGGAGGAACAAATTATATGACAAAGAAAAAAAGGGGGGGGGGGGGGGGCGGGGGAAACGAAACAACAACAACAACAATATACGAGACAATATTTGAAGCATTAGAGTGTCTCAAAAAACCAAGCTATCTCCAAAAGCAATTGTGCAGCACGGATGCAGGGGTGTGTAACATACAGCAAGACACACACGGGTTAAACCACATGATGCTTCTACACTAAGAAGGACAGCAGATTTCTATCTAGCGTTCACCGCAGACACATTGGATTATGTTTACTGCAGATGTTAACGCTGGAAGGTTAAAAGGTCGTCCTTGATACAGAAATGACAAATGTAATCCGTGAACTCTCGGTTGGATGTGAGGTGTTTCAGGAGGTTTGTTTCGGGAACTATTCAAGTTATCATGGCGACTAGCTTCATTTCTTTTTCTTTAAGCATGCTAGCTTAGGTGCCATATAAATACCAGGCACAGCTGACCGTTTTACTCTGGGTAACACTTTACTCTGGGGAAAATATTAGTCTTCTTGGAAGTCAAAGGAACACCCATGGAGACACAGTTTCTCTTTGAAAATCGAAAAAAAAGAGTGAGAACGAGGACAAAGGAACAGTCCTCGGGGTCCCGCGAGGTCACACAGAGTTCCGGATGTATTCTCGGTGAGCTGGAAGGCGCAGCACACGTTGGCAAATCAATTAGCGCGAGTCCTTGGAGAGGGACGTCGTTGGGGTGCCGTGTGCTCTTCTGGGGCCGGGGGGGCCGGGGGACGGGGGGGGACGGGGGACAGAGTTGATGGACACGTCTAACAGAAGAGAGGAAGCCTGCGAGGAAGCGTTTGGATAGAGTGAGGTGTAATAGAGATCAATGCAGCAGAGTTCGATGGAGGAGAGGCAGACTCGTCAAGGAGAGAGAGAGGGGGGCAGAGGGGTCAAGATAGAAAGTCACATTGGATGCTCTTCCTCTGACGAAGCCAGAGTTTCATGCTGTTGATCGTCAGATATACTGTATTAATAAAGATGCAGTATATATATATACAGTATATATAGCATATTGCCATCATATTGAAAAGGGAAGGTCACAACGTTGCTGCAAGTGTTATCATATAGTTTTGTCGCGCTTATCTCGCATAATGAGAACAGGCGTGTGCACTGTAACACACACACACACACACACACACACACCCACACACACCATCTATCTCCCTTGTTGCGCCTCTCAGGCCTGGAAATGACCGCACCTGAGATCCCGGTTCCACTTAATCCCCATCAAATGCAGAGAGACCTCTCGACACGCACACACACACACACACAGACACACACACAGGGAACCACAGATATGCACACACACACACACACACACACACACACAGGGACCCACAGACACACACACAGATGTGCACACGGACCCACCCCCACAGGAACCCACAGACACACACAGGGATATGCACACACAAACAGATATCGACACACACACACATACACACACAGGGAACCACAGACACACACATAAATATGCACACAAACACACACCCACACACACACAAGGACCCACAGACACACACACGGATATGCACACACAAACAGAAACAGGAACACACTCACACAGGCACAAACAAACACGCACACAGGCACACACACACTCCAACACCCCCCCCCCCCCCAACACACACACACCGACACACACACACAGGGACCTAGAGACACACACACAGATATGCACACACACCCACACCCACACAGGGACCCACAGACACACACACACCTAACCCACACACACACCGACACACACACACAGGACCTAGAGACACACAGCACAGATATGCACCACCCACTCAACGCCCCACACACCCACCCACCCACACAGGAACCCACAGACACCAAATAGGGATATGCACACACAAACAGATATGGACACACACACACACACACACACATACACACACAGGGAACCACAGACACACACACAAATATGCACACACACGCACACACACACACACACACAGGGACCCACAGACACACACACACAGATATGCACACACACGCACACACACACACACACACAAGGACCCACAGACACACACACAGATATGCACACCCACCCACCCCCACACCCACACAGGAACACACAGGCACAAACAAACACACACACACACACACACAAACAAACAGGAACTCACACAGGCACAAACAAACACACACACACACACACACACACACTTTGGCAGATAATGGAGGAAAGAATGGTGAGGAAGATGAAGGGGACGAAGGTTTAAGGAAGCATGGAGGAAAGCCATATATTTCTCCTTTGCTCTCAATGTGTTCAGATTCCATACAACAGAGCTCAGATAAATACCCTTCCCCCCCCGGCCCCGCCCCCGCACAGTCTGCGCCGAGCGTTTCATAATTATCCCGCCGGCGTATTACCCCGACACCACAAAACTGCCTTTAATCCTCATTATAATAGCCATCCATTCATTACACAGCCACCGATCCTCCGAGCGCGCTCAGTACAGCGGATCCGCTCATACAATGTAAAAAAAAAAACAGACTTTAGACTCAGAATTCAGAGAAGTCAGTGGTGATGGGTCTTTATGAGGCGAGGCAATGCAATGGATGCTCTCTCCCCGGGACGGATAAGAAGCGTTTGGAACAACGGACATCATCCATCAATAGCTGTGAAGATCAAGTGATACAATGCAGAGCTCCTCTTTAAGCTGGGGGGACGTCTGCGCTATGATGGAGGACGCCACGGAGCGGAGGAGACACCGTGATGACAGAGGCTTATGAGAATATTTGTGGTTCGGGGCGGAGCGCCGTCCGTGGGGAGCGTGAGTCATTTAGGAAGTATGCAGCCCCTGCAAATACACGATGAATATGCTAATGGTTTCATCGGCCAAAACACAAACACTGAGACAGACGCACGCTGAGATGCGCACAAGCACACATAAACACGCACACACAATGCAAACACAAGGGAGCACGTGCGCGCGCACACACACACAGACACACACACACACCATGCATACACAAGGGAGCATTCACGCACGCACGCACGCATGCACACACACACACAAACACATTAACGTTAAAGACACTTTGGAGAATGTAGCATGGGCTTTGGGTGTGTTAAATGTTGAAGGTCACCTTGGTTGGACAGCTCCCTTACGACAGCTTAAATGGACTTTAGGTTCACCATGCTCTGCCATGGACAATCACCTTGAACTTAACAAACACCAGGACATTGTGACGACAGTGAATCATACCACACCCATCACCGAATCAGAATCTCGTTGCTGGGAAACCATCATGAAAGGTCAAATGCCATGACTATACGCCTAGAAATTACTACTGGTAACTACGAGGTGTCTGTGTGTGTGTGTGTGTGTGTGTGTGTGTGTGTGTGTGTGTGTGTGTGTGTGTGTGTGTGTGTGTGTGTGTGTGGGAGGGGCTTATACAACAGGCATTACCGGGCACCGACGACGTGCCGTGTCACATTTTGCTAGAACGGCCGGGCGACAGCAGTAGCAAAAATTTGACATGCGTGATCCCTATATCGTGATACGAATATCATCATTTTTGGAGCTTGAATTAAAATTCCAGCATCTTTTGAAACGGATACCTCATTATCTTTTTGCATGTCTGAACCCCTCACATCTTTGTCTGCCCCTCCCCACACACACGCACGCACACGCACACACACACAACACACACACACGACGGGGCTCCATTCCATAGTGCACTGCGCTACTGTCACATCAGTGCAGTGTAAGACGTGAGCATCGCTGGGCCCCGTGGCCCCGTTACTGGAGCAGAACACAGCCGCAGCAGCAGAGTCCAGCTACTACCTGAGTTAACGCCACCATCCACCCTACAGCAGCATGGAGGAGAGACACACACACACACACTCGGCACACTACACGACACTACACTATAACAGCAACACACAGTCTCCAAGGGGTTTCCATGGCTATATTTAGAAGCAGAGAGTTGGCATATATATAACCCTAATCTTCCAGCCAAGCACGGGGAAAACCAACAGAGAACCTCATTACGCAGGCAGGAAGACAGTGGTTCACACTTGCTTAGCAGGCCACTGGCATATTTTCATGCTAAGTCGCATACAGTATCTACTACTACTACTACTTTCATCACCTGAAGGGAATTTTTAAACCGTGCATGCAAAAAAAACCCATTGAAATTGATTATCGTATTTACCAAAAATAAATAAAATAATACCCGTCGGAGTAGAGCCGCTGCTCCTCCGCATCGAAAGGAGTCAGCTGAGGTGGTTCGGGCATCTGATTAGGATGCCCCCCGGGCGCCTCCCTTTGGAGGTTTTCCGGGCACGTCCAACTGGGAGGAGACCCCGGGGCAGACCCAGAACCCGCTGGAGAGATTATATATCTCGTCTGGCCTGGGAACGCCTCGGGATCCCCCAGGAGGAACTAGAGAGCGTGGCTGGGGAGAAGGAAGCCTGGATGGCCCTGCTTAGCCGGCTGCCACCGCGACCCGGCCCCGGATAAGCGGACGCAAATGGATGGATGGATGGAAATAAAATAATCCAACAACAAAATGTATATTGGACATAAGGTGATGCTGAAACCACATCTATAATTTTGGGCTGAGATTACATGGTTGAAGAAGTAGGGATTTAATAAATGTAATAGATGTGTTTTTATTTAAGATACTAGTATAAGACAGCAGAGCGGTCAGTGAGGCCAACGCATATTACCCTTACTGACACAAACGACTCGCACGCCTTCCAAACGGTGAGATACTTCAGGGCCAATTGAAGTCGAGTTATTGGGTTATATACTAAACTTCATGAATTGAATGAAGACCGGAATAAAAGCCCACCGGGCACACACTCATGGTCTCAATGGAAAGTGGAATGAATTGAAATAGCAGGCAGGCAGGCAGACACACACACATACACAACACATGCGGCACACACACACACACTCACACAGACATAAACATACACACACACACACACACACACACACTCACTTGAATGAATGGGAACAAAAGGCCCACGGCGAAGTTGGATAACCAGTTGACGAGCCCAGCGATCATGAAAGCGGCCGGCCGGTAGGACTGTTCAAACAGCTCCCCGGTCAGGACGAATGGGATCCCACCTGGCAAGAGGAAACAGATCCATATATACAGTTTATAGACTGTCTGCAACAGCAGGCATTTTCTTTTGTGTTGATAGCTGCTAAAATGCTAAAAGAAAAACTATTGAACATAAAAACATTGCTTGGTGGTGTCTGTGTGTGTGTGTGTGTTATGCCATACATAACAATACATAATATATTATTGATAAATATTGTATTATATACCTATCTATATTCTTCGTTCACTTGACATTGTAACTTGATTGACTGCAAGGTCATATGACATCGTCATTAAGTTTTGATTCACAAATGGTACATCATAACAAGACATAAAATAGTCACATTGATGTAAAGCCAACCCCTCCCTCCCTCTCATGGCCTATTAAATTCTCCATGTGAAGGTCAGTCAGTCAGCACTTTTTGTGTGACCATTACATGACTTAGTTGGGGAGAATTTATCAGCAGCAAGGTCGCTGTCCTGTTTGGCCTGTTACAGGACTTGGTACATTCCCAGGTGAACAACACCGGTGTGTGTGTGGTGTATGTTGGTGTGTGTGTGTGGTGTGGTGTGTATGTGTGTGTGTGTGTGTGAGGGGACCATTGAAGCTCACGGTGCGATGGTGGTTGAGAACCATGGTGTCTTCCAGGATAATGTCATTCTAAACTGATAATGAAACCCAGTGAATATTGTCCCGTTTCTGGACTGAGCAAAAATAAATAAAAAAACACTGGCCATTGGGAATATGTGTATGTGTGAACAGCCACAATTCAGTATGAATCAAGCATTATTGACGTTGTGTGGGATAAGCACGCGAACCATAAGACGGGGGCTTTACTGAACGAAAATCGACAGAAAGCCGTTCCCGTTTCACCATGAGAGAAAATGTGTGTTTGTATGCATGTCCAGTTGAGCTTCATGTCCAAGTTTAATCCAAGGGAAACGGTGTGATAAGAGTGATCTCAACAGACGCCTGCCTCCACTGGGTGTCCGGGTGGTCTCAGCCTCAGACACGATGCCGAACATAATCTCATGTTGCCACCCACAGCCTGCAAGCAAACGTGGACCTGTATCTGCCTCACGATCGGGAGGAGGAGGAGCTCGGAGCTGCTGAGGTCACCCATTGGCCGCGGTGGAACTCAGGGCCACCTCCGTTTCGGTCCAATAGCGGAGATCTTCCGTTCCTCCTCCCGAATGCAACATATCCCCACCCCATGAGTATAAGTATGGAGCGATTGACCCGATGTACTGTATTTCAGGTGCAGTCCTATGGGATCTAACCCAGATTCCCGCGTTAAGTTCGTTCAACCGCACGAGAGAGATTTGGGGTCAACGCGGGGCTAATATGAACATCAATACCCTCCGCCGTTGGTAATTAAAGCAATGTGTGATGGGTTTTGGAATTGAATACCGACTTACTCCCTTGAGTATGGGTGCCGAGTGAAGATTTCAATATCAACATTAGACAGCGAGAGCTTTTTGAATTTGGAAGATGAACAGAGCTGGTGCAGACCGAAAGACAACTCGAAGTTCATTAAACACTTAATCTGTCAAGCATTGGGGAATATGTTAATAGTTGCTTTTTATTTCAATATCTCTCATGTAAAGGCACTTTGCTTTAATGGGTCACAGACAAACAGGCCACCGATGTCAAGCTGTTAGCAAAGAGAATCATTAAGTACACAAAACCGCATGACATCTCTTGAACCGACTCCTTAGTTTAGTCAATATTGAACCCAGTAAAATTAATTAACGGTCTAATCTAATTAACACTCATTTGAGAGTGTCATTGTCACTTATCTTGCATATAAAAATGTAGTTTGACATTTTGTTCTTGCACAGTTAAATACTTGTATCCAATTTAAGTGAAAGCGTTACTTATCATACATATAATTTAAGTTAAGTTACTTAGGTGCATACATATAATTTAAGTTAAGAGTTACTTAACTGAGCAAACTTATTAAACTTAAAGTAAGCCTGTACATCTAGTTTGCTGGTGTGTTAACACATTCCTGACTTAAGTATGTAGACCTTAATGGTCTAACATGACATGCAAATCATCATGTCATAATGTACTATGCTGCACACACACACACACACACACACACACACACACACACACACACACACACACACACACACACACACACACACACACACACACACACACAGTTGTCATGTGTTGCGATGGTCTGGAACCCATATGAGGAGTGAGTGTGTCTCCCAGCAGTGTGGAGTGTGTGTGTGGTGGTTGTGTGTGTGTGTGTGTGTGTGTTTGTGTCTGTTTCTGCAGAGCCTCCCAGCACGTGACTCATGTGTGCCTCACAGCAGACACACTGCAGTGTGTCTCTCTGCTTCACTGCACTGCAGCCCTGCTGATAGGAGCTTGATAAACCCTCTGAAACATGCTGCACAGAGACACTACACACACACACTTACGTTTATTAGTCAATTCTATAACATCTATACGACTATTTGCATCATAAAAGTGGAAGTGATAAATTTAATTTGAGCATCGGCAAACTTAATCTGACAGATTAAATTCTGACAGTAAAATAAAGTTCAAACATTAGACCATGGAAGACGTAAATACAGCTTAAAGCAAAACGATTTTGGAAGTTAAATCATTTGATTTTAATTATGATTTTTTATTATAATATTAATAATTTTTTCGATTCATGAATGGTGTACGTAACAAAGGACTACTAATTCACAAAGGGCCGGTGTCCAAAGCCAGTACCTACCATATTACCACGGCTTGCTTTCAACTTTCTTTCCATTGACTGAAGACTGAAGTTCTTTTGCTAAGTCTTAGCAACATAACACAGCCTAGAAATACATTTTGCTTAGATAACAGCAGCATTGAACACTGAACACAGATAAGTCTTTGCTTGGAAAAAATAATATCCATGAACAGCACACACACACACACAATGCGCTGAAATAGATCCTGTTATAGACTTTGCCGTTTTGGCTGGTTGTTTGGAAAACGGATCCCTAGGGAGCACCGTTTTTATGGGAGAAATGGCTTCAGCTTTCTTTTATGGGACAATATCCTTTGAGAAGAGAGCTGAAACTATCACTTAAGGATTAATATTGCAAGAGCGAGTGGTCTCTGACGCGTTGGGTTGAGCGAAGCCAGCTATTGAGGGTCTGCATGCAAGAAGCAGGGGACTGTGTTCCAACGTCATCACAAGCACAATTTCACCATTCTGCCAATCATCCCTTCATTCAACCTGGAGGAAATGGCTTTATTGACAGGATAACGCCACGTAATGGCTTCTTGCTCTACGTCAATGGAACCATGAATGAGTTGTGCTTGAATAGAATAGAGAGGCTCGGGCCTATTCTAGATCTGGGTCCAAACAAAGCGTGGCGGAGGTCAAGATGACGGGGCCGGGGATTTCGGAGCGGAGATCAAACACCGGCATCGGTGCACCCCACCACACGGCTGGCGCCACGCGCCGGCTGGACTGCGCCTCAGCGTTGAAAGTTATCTTGTTTCGATAATGTAGGACAGCATTACCCCCCCCCCCAAAAAATGGAAATATGACAATGTTAATCCAATGTTATCATACGTGGCAGTGGAGAGTGGCAGCCACGCACACGCACACACACACACACACATTAAAATGCAACCCAGTGAGGATACAGGTACTTTCCCTTCTGGCTGTGAGAAACGAGACACTTGCCGAAGAAATTCTGTGCCGATACTTAGAGAGATACCGCAGAGGCATTGAATTCTGGGCATAGATGACGATCCCAATCTCCCGGCCACAACGGCGAGATATTGCTTTGTTATTGATCTTTGTTTCTGTCAGTATCCGTGTCCACTTACTCAGCCTGTCGCGTTTGGTTTTGCAGATTTGAGTATTCATTGCGGCGTATGAACTGCGCGCCGGGGTTCGGCATAAAAAAAAAAAAACATAAATCATACGCATCCGCAAAAAGACAGCCTGTCGCGACGTAAAATGAACATCAATTGAAGCCATTTTTGAGGGGGAAATGAGTGTCGTCTTGACTTTTGAGACAGAGTGGATATGCGATCCCCTTCCCCATCAGCGTGTCATCGGAGCGGCGTCGCGGTGACACGCTGGGCTCTGCTTAATGCTCCTCTCTCCCGCTGAGGAGCCGCTTGTTCAGAGACTAAAGCCTCAAGGCCCTAAAGTCTGACACGACTGACAACTTCACAACCAATAGAACTCCACAGACGGCAAATAATCTATGGGAAATCTTTCCCCGTTGCAAGTCAGTATGTCTACGTGTACGATATTTAGACAAATGGTGACTTTCTAGTCATAGACAGTCACCTATCTATCAAGCAACTGAAAAGGTACAATAATAACAATCACGATCATCATCAACGACTCGTTTCACTGTAGTCCACCGGTCCTTTAAACAACCTTCTTTTCCACAAATGAGTCCAAACCATCGTGATGATGAGTCCCGAGCTGTACAAGACCACGTGTGGACAACCCACCTCCTGGCAGGCCTGACATCACAGCAGGCGCGGCTGTGGGTTTAACATGCGTCCCGCGCGGGTTCACCTAATCCACCGCCCTGCTGTGAAGTACACCATACATACACTATTTGTCCCAACACTTTATTCATGACTCTCATACTCTCTTCCTCCCCGCTGAGTGTATCCTGATTCATGCATATTTTAAATGATGCGATGCAAGCACAAAAGGGACTAATGAACGACCCCATTTCTTTTATTACAGCGTCATATAATATAATATAATATAATATAACGGTTAGTCCAGGCAAGGTGTAAAGGTTTGACGGGGCGTTCAAGCAATTAAGTGACTTTAGTTTATTGTTGGGGGACTGTAACACTACGTAAACAGTACTTAAAAAGTATCTGCAGAAGAACTTTAGCATAATGTCATTGCAGCGGTTGGAACGGCATAATGTGCTCACTATTAGTGCACATTTGTTAGGTAACTCATTGACACAAATACATGTTAAATAAGGTTTCGGTCTATTTTTGCCGAGATGCATTTCTTCATCATAACCAGACGAATATATCTCTCCTCAGTGACCCAGTTTACTTTCTATACTCCAGACAACATTTCACACGTTTATAAGATAATATATTTCCCATTATTACACAGAATTAATTCACCATGACTGTGCAATTGAGTTTTGTCACAGAAAAATAGAAGGAAAACTTTTGCCAGCCACTTTTTCATTTCCCTTGCTGCTAGTTACAGAGTGTGAACCCTCATACCAAAAACAAGGAAGATAGCTGCTCCCGACACTCCAGAAATAATCCAACCGAAAAGGGTTTCTTTGTTCCCGCAACGTCAATCAATGACGAAATACCAACAACAAGAGAAACAAGAGTCGAGCAGCCCTGTGGTGCCCTCCTGATACGGCTAACTCCTAACAACAGATAGCACCGCGGTCCAAAGCATATCTCCTTTAGCCTCGGGAAACTTTTAGCCTTGGCACTGTCATCACTTTCTTAAAGGCCGCACACACACAAGTCAAGTGACATATTCTGCAGCCGACCGCGTAATCCCCGACAACCGGACAAGCTCAAACCGCTGCTTCTGAAGGGGTATCACGAAGCACCAATTTCGATGGGGCCATGACCCACTGACCAGTGAAAAGCCAAGTATCCTGCTGCTGCTGCTGGCTGCACAGATAAAGTGTGACGAGACACTTGCCAATGAAACGAAAGACGCTAATGAAGAAAACCGCTTGAGTTTGACAGCCCACCCGGGGGGGGGGCGACGAGCATCCTTGGGCACGGCTTCAGATGGCAGTAAGGGTCTCTGGAAGGGGGTCACGGTAGCAAAGGAGACACGATAATAACTCGAGTCGCTCCCCCCCCCCGTGGACGAGGAGCACGGCTACATCCATGAGGACGTCGCGACGCGGCTGGTGTTAAAACATCCTTGAATCATCACATTTTAAAACAATTTAAAGTCCTTCTCTTGAGACACGGAGAATCACACAATCGAGACACACCAGGTGTGCCATTATTTTTATTTCCCAACTAATTTTCTACAATCCAAATTAGGAGGTTCAGCGTGTGTGTGTGTGTGAGTGCCCCTGCTGATTAAATAGCAGCCCTGAGCACACAGAGCAGCGCCGTGTGTTGATCACGTACAAGCAGAACAGAACGAGTGGCTCACAATTTGTTTGCCAAAGTGGAAAGCGTGTGTGTGTGTGTGTGTGTGTGTGTGTGTGTGTGTGTGTGTGTGTGTGTGGTAGCTGGTTCAAGCAGCCTGGCTACACACCTGGTTGGCTTTGCCTAATCAAGACCCACACACTGTGTCCTTTGGAGGAGCGCCAGAAAGGCCATGTTAGTGGTGTGTCGTAGAAGCAGCAGCAGCTTTGCTCAGGGCTCACTGTGGTAGTAACCATAATAAATATATATATATACAAATGTCATTGACAGAATAGAGAGATATGCATGTATTTATCTGATCCTCCTCAGTGGCGCTTTGCCACTTCAGATAGACAGGCCTAAGGTGCATTACGCTTTGCTCCAAAAGAAAAAGACACCTACCTCCTCACATGAAACGTTTCCTGAAGTTCCTGGCATTTTGTTTTCAACCGGCTTTTACGTATTCAGGATTCAAGATTCAAGATTTCTTTATTGCCAAATGTAACCAGTACAATGGAATGCTCACTCCCCATTCACTCCTGCAGTATGACTTCTAAACATGCATTCTAAAACAACTCTGAACAAGTCGTAAGATAGTACCTAATAAGTACAGTAAAAAGTAAAATGCGGTAAGTAAGAGTACTTAATACTCTGGTCTGGTACTCTGGTGGCAAAATGTATTAAAAGTGTCCGCGTGCAGTACAGTAATATTCCCATACTAGCATAAAAATAGAAATAGTAATTAGTGAAAAGTAGATAGTAGCAGCAATATGTGATGGTTTGTGTATAACCAGCCTTCGAGTGCTTTACAGCATCACGCCACATAAGGTAACCCGCCGGGGGCAGTTTCATTGGCTTCAGTGTGCTATTGAGGAGCACAAGGCTGTTGCCCGATGCCTCAGCCTCGCCACCCGCGGGTAACTTACTGCCGTGTCAGTGGTTACACCTCCGCGTCTAAAAGCGACGGTGAAACCGGGCTGCCGCTGGGAGTGATGGGCGCTCACAGCCTCCAAGCGTTCCCGAGAAGAAGAACGCCGCATCTTGCTCTGTGTGTGTTGCAGTCGCCTAGGCAACACAGGGCTCACACACACACACACACACACACACACACACACACACACACACACACACACACACACACACACACACACACACACACACACACACACACACACACACACAGAGAGGTGCGTTGAGGGACCACAGTGTATTAACCTTGAAAGCTCATCCAATCATACTCCTTTTGTACAAAAATGCGAAAAATGTTAGACATAATTTCCCATTATGTTTGAATCCACACACGCACACCAGACACACACACAAACACGCACACCAGACACACACACACACGCAGCCAGACACACATTGACAAGTGACGCACACATACTGACACAAAATTGGTCTAGCCTAAGATGGTGTCTAAAATGTGTCCATCATATTGGATGAAGAGTGATCAGGAAGGATGTTCTCCAGATACATACCTATTTGCGACCGTACAAAGGGGCTATGGGCACCGGCCGCCGTGCGTTCAGGGGAGGACCCCCCCCCCGGTAGCTGCTTAATGGCCAGGCAGCCTCCGTACGGGTCGTTGTCACATTGTGAAGGTTTTCCATCCGCACGGCGAGAGCCGTCAACGTCAGGAGGCAATTCAACCGCCCTGTCACTTGAGGATTCAGTCAAACGATACCAGAGAATTGGTTTAACAATCACTTGACAACTGGCATTTGTGACAGGAGTGGAAGCGTACCATGTGCTTTAGGCCTAGCATAATTTCCTCTCTCTATATAGTATATATATCAATACTTCTCGTAAACGCTTTATTTTTCTTGTGCCTCCATGGCTGAAAGTACAACTATTAGTGTAGGCAGCATAGAAGCACTTGTCCCGGCGCTTGCCTACGTCAGTGTTTGGATCAAATGACTTCCGTTTTTGTTCCGCGCGAATTGACCAACTTTTTTTCTCCTCCCCACCCACGTCTTTGGTTTGCGTGTTTGATTGACAGGAGACATATTGCTGCAGGCTCTCAGGTAAGAGGTTTTCTTTTTCCTTATACGTTTTTTTTTGGCTACAAGTGTGTCACTGGACAGATTGATAGATTTTCAGCTCCATGTTTCCGTGGGGTGTGATTTTTGGCAAAAAATCCCCCAAAAAAAGAGAGGATGAAATGGCCGTCCCTCCCTGGTCCCAGAGTTGGCGACGTTCGTCTGATGTTAATTGGAACATCTCTCGGCTGGGGGGCCTGCGTGCGTCACGGGCCCCGACGTCGGCTTGCTTTCTCCGGATTCCTTCAGTGGAATCCGGCGGTGGTTCTTCTTGGAAGGGTATCCTACTGTGAACCCTGTGTAGACACTCTTTATATCTGTGGTGTTCTTTGAAAATTCCGTTTTAATTGCTGTGTAATAATGTCAGGGAGATGTTTAAGTTTATTGTGTTCTTTATTATAGAATCATAATGGTGCTTACAACTTTACAACTTAACAAAACGGGTGGCACAAGAAGACGATGCTCTTTTAGAAAATATTTCTTGGATGCTCGTGTGTGTGTGTGTGTGTGTGTGTGTGTCTGTGCGGTTGTGCGTGTTTGTGTGCGTGCTTATAGTGTTGGCAGTGAGAGAGGGAATGCGTGCGTCTCGTCCTGGCTTCCAGTGCTTATCATCCCATTGTTGTTGTGAAGTGCTCCGTGGTCTCGTATGCTCTCCGCTCTGCAGTATAGTATATCTAGATCTATATCTAATTTCCCCGCTTGCCTGCTCGTCCACCTGCCTGGTCTACAGCCTACCCCCAGCAGTCTGTTTCCTTGGTTCATTCATTAAATCCGGTTCCTTTTACCCGTCTCTTTGTTCGGCGCCTGGTTTTGTTAGCGCTGACCGTAACATTCCGAAGATATGAGCGGGAAAATGTGGGACATGATCACGAGATACGAAGGGAAATAATGGTGGAAGGCTCTTAAGACGACAGAAAATACTTTCCTCATCATTTCCTGGTATTTGGATGACAGTGAACGCCATATAATGGCATTGTTTAATAGATCATCGGTTTCAAAACACGGACCTCATTAGATCCAGTGCAGTTATGTGTCAGACTGTCAGTGTGATTCATTCAATCTATTTTCCCACAATACCCCAGCGTTTGTTGAATCGATTCCTTTCAGATGAGCTTTTACCACCAATCATTTCCCAATATGAGTTTTGTAATACTTTGTCCAGTAAGCGTTTCTCTCTTTCTCTATCTCTCTTATGAATGCACACAAGCACACACACACACACACACACACACACACACACACACGCCCCCCCACGCAGGCTGTACTGAGTCTTCTCCGAATGAGGACAGAATTTGGTTCGCTTTAATTTCAACCTATTTCTCGGAGGCAAACCCTCATTTACCGCGACGACAGCGTAGAAACGCAAATAAATAAACATAAATATTTGATCATGTTTGCGTGTTCATCAAGGATAGTTGATAATGGGCATAATAATGTGCCCTATTTTTCGATCCAGGTTGTGGTTTGGCTCCAATGGGCTCCGTACTACTGAACAGTATACTGTATATCGTACTGTGTCACTCTTCCGTCAGGGTAGCAGTTTCAGGGCTCACTGTGGTAGTAACCATAATAAATAGAGAGAGTGGAAATGACCACAGAAGAACCACACCCTGATGGAAGAGTGACACAGTACGATATACAGTATACTGCATAGTAGTACGGAGCCCATTGGAGCCAAACCACAACCTGGATCGAAAAATAGGGGCACATTATTATGCCCATTATCAACTATCCTTGATGAACACGCAAACATGATCAAATATTTATGTTTATTTATTTGCGTTTCTACACCGTCGTCGCGGCGTCGCGGTAAATGAGGGTTTGCCTCCGAGAAATAGGTTGAAATTAAAGCGAACCAAATTCTGTCCTCATTCGGAGAAGACTCAGTACAGCCTGCGTGGGGGGGGCGTGTGTGTGTGTGTGTGTGTGTGTGTGTGTGTGTGTTTGTGTGCATTCATAAGAGAGATAGAGAAAGAGAGAAACGCTTACTGGAGTATTACAAAACTCATATTGGGAAATGATTGGTGGTAAAAGCTCATCTGAAAGGAATCGATGTCAACAAACGCTGGGTATTGTGGGAAAATAGATTTGAATGAATCACACTGACAGTCTGACACATAACTGCACTGGATCTAATGAGGTCCGTGTTTTGAAACCGTATGATCTATTAAACAATGCATTATATGGCGTTCACTGTCATCCAAATACCCAGGACATGATGAGAAAGTATTTTCTGTCGTCTTAAGAGCCTTCCACCATTATTTCCCTGCGTATCTCGTGATCATGTCCCACATTTTCCCGCTCATATCTTCGAAATGTTACGGTCAGCGCTAACAAAACCAGGCGCCGAACAAAGAGACGGGTAAAAGGAACCGGATTTAATGAATGAACCAAGGAAACAGACTGCCGGGGTAGGCTGTAGACCAGGCAGGTGGACGAGCAGGCAAGGGGGGGGGAATTAGATATAGATCTAGATATACTATACTGCAGAGCGGAGCGCATACGAGACCACAGAGCACTTCACAACAACAATGGATGATAAGCACTGGAAGCCAGGACGAGACACACGCATTCCCTCTCTCACTGCAACACTTATGCACGCGCACAAACACCACAACCGCACAGACACACACACACACGAGGCATTCAAGAAATATTTTCTAAAGAGCATCGTCTTCTTGTGCCACCCGTTTTGTTAAGTTGTAAAGTTGTAAGCACCATTATGATTATATAATAAAGAACACAATAAACTTAAACATCTCCCTGACATTATACACAGCAATTAAAACGGAATTTTCAAAGAATACCACAGATATAAAGAGTGGTCTACGCAGGGTTCACAGTGGGATACCCTTCCAAGAAGAACCACCACCGGATTCCACTGAAGGAATCCGGAGAAGCAAGCCGACGTCGGGGCCCGTGACGCACGCAGGCCCCCCAGCCGAGAGATGTTCCAATTAACATCAGACGAACGTCGCCAACTCCGGGACCGGGGAGGGACGGCCATTTCATCCTCTCTTTTTTGGGGGATTTTTTGCCAAAAATCACACCCCACGGAAACATGGAGCTGAAAATCTATCAATCTGTCCAGTGACACACTTGTAGCCAAAAAAAACGTATAAGGAAAAAGAAAACCTCTTACCTGAGAGCCTGCAGCAATATGTCTCCTGTCAATCAAACACGCAAACCAAAGACGTGGGCGGGAGGAGAAGAAAAAAAGTTGGTCAATTCGCGGCGGAACAAAAACGGAAGTCATTTGATCCAAACACTGACGTAGGCAAGCGCCGGGACAAGTGCTTCTATGCTACCTACACTAATAGTTGTACTTTCAGCCATGGAGGCACAAGAAAAATAAAGCGTTTACGAGAAGAAGAATTGATTTATATACTATATAGAGAGAGGAAATTATGCTAGGCCTAAAGCACATGGTACGCTTCCACTCCTGTCACAGATGCCAGTTGTCAAGCGATTGTTAAAACCAATTCTCTGGTATCGTTTGACTGAATCCTCAAGTGACAGGGCGGTTGAAATTGCCTCCTGACGTTGACTGCTCTCGCCGTGCGGATGGAAAACCTTCACAATGTGACGACGACCCGTACGGAGGCTGCCTGGCCATTAAGCAGCTACCGGGGGGGGTCCTCCCCCTGAACGCACGGCGGCCGGTGCCCATAGCCCCTTTGTACGGTCGCAAATAGCATAGGTATGTATCTGGAGAACATCCTGATCACTCTTCATCCAATACGATGGACACATTTTAGACACCATCTTAGGTTAGACCAATTTTGTGTGTGTGCATCACTTGTCATGTGTGCCTGGCTGCGTGTGTGTGTATGTGTCCTGGTGTGCGTGTTTGTGTGTGTGTGTCTGGTGTGGTGTGGTGTGTGTGTGGATTCAAACATAATGGGAAAATTATGTCTAACATTTGTAGCATTTTTGTACAAAAGGAGTATGATTGGATGAGCTTTCAAGGTTAATACACTGTGGTCCCTCAACGCACCTCTCTCTGGTGTGTTGTGTGTGTGTGTGTGTGGTGTGTGTGTGTGTGTGTGTGTGTGTGTGTGTGTGTGTGTGTGGGTGTGTGTGTGGTGTGTGAGCCCTGTGTTGCCTAGGCGACTGCAACACACACAGACCAGATGCGGCGTTCTTCTTCTCGGGAATGCTTGGAGGCTGTGAGCAGCGCCCATCACTCCAGTGGCAGCCCGGTTTCACCGTTGCTTTCAGACGCGGAGGTGTACCACTGACACGGCAGTAAGTTACCCGCGGGTGGCGAGGCTGAGGCATCGGGCAACAGCCTTGTGCTCCTCAATAGCACACTGAAGCCAATGAAACTGCCCCCGGCGGTACCTTGAGTGTGGCTTTGATGCTGTAAAGCACTCGAAGGCTGGTTATACACAAACCATCACATATTGCTGCTACCATCTACTTTTCACTAATTACTATTTCTATTTTTATGCTAGTATGGGAATATTACTGTACTGCACGCGGACACTTTTATTACATTTTGCCACCAGAGTACCAGACCAGAGTATTGAGTACTCTTACTTACCGCATTTTACTTTTTACTGTACTTATTAGGTACTATCTTACGACTTGTTCAGAGTCGTTTTAGAATGCATGTTTAGAAGTCATACTGCAGGAGTGAATGGGGAGTGAGCATTCCATTGTACTGGTTACATTTGGCAATAAAGAAATCTTGAATCTTGAATCCTGAATACGTAAAAGCCGGTTGAAAACAAAATGCCAGGAACTTCAGGAAACGTTTCATGTGAGGAGGTAGGTGTCTTTTTCTTTTGGAGCAAAGCGTAATGCACCTTAGGCCTGTCTATCTGAAGTGGCAAAGCACCACTGAGGAGGATCAGATAAATACATGCATATCTCTCTATTCTGTCAATGACATTTGTATATATATATATTCCCATTCTTAAAAGAGATCAAAAAGATTAGAACGTTTGCAAAAATTCCTTTGTATATCAATAGAAATCATCATTCCCGAAGTTCGATTGTTAATTTGCATCTTCGATTGGCCATTGGCAAATCATCCACGCATCCATGCTTGAATACAGCGTGGAATGAAATGATGGTATGATGCACAGACTCCGTGCAATGGAACACGATTTGTTTGTGCTCAGCTTGAGTTCCAGTGATTTTAAATGCAGAAATGTCTAGAAATGACAATACAATGAATGCAAGCGCAGAGTACGCAATGGAGAATGAATCGCACCACTAGCGCATTTCATAGCAAAAGCGATGTCAGACTATTAGAATACCGAATAAGTCGTGTATTCTATGGTGAAAAAGTCATTACGAAGCACGTGTCACAGCTGCTGTCTCTATCCTGTGATGGATTCTCCCTCCCCTCAGTCATCGTCCATGGCCAAACAGTTAGCTAAGGGCTTGATTCCATTCCCCAGCCTATAAATCACAGCTGAGCTTTCAAAATTGGAAAAAAAAAGGGAGCAGAAGAATTCCTTCTTCCCAGCAAAGTTAAAAGATCCTCGGGCAACGCATGGAATTCTAATCTCGGTGTCGGAGGGGCTTCACCATCAAACCACTTCTCCGAGGAGGTGTCTCAACCATGCATGTGTGTGTGTGTGTGTGTGTGTGTGTGTGTTGACCTTTCCCTGCAAGTATTCAATAAAAAAAACCTTTATCGGAGGGACAAAAATCTATTACCTTATCTACATGCATAGCTGATTGAGGGAAGTAAACAATCAATTTAGCATTCCTCTGAGGGCAATGAGCAGGTTGTATAACGGCTAAGTCTTTTCAGAATTGTCGGAGTATTTGAAATTCAAACGGGGGCCCGAGCCGTGGTCAAAATCCTGAGGCACTTGGCGCAGTCATGTGGGTGGTGGAATTAGCCCACCCTGGGGAGTTTGTTATTCAAACGTAACATATATGTGTGGTGACAGCGATACTCACCTTGAAACCCAAAGTCAACCGCGCGCCCGACCCAGAACCCACACACACACACACACACACACACACACACACACACACACACACACACACACACACACACACACACACACACACACACACACACACACACACACACACACACACACACACACACACACACACACACAGCGTCCACTGTGCTTACGCAGCGGCACCCAGCTCAATACAGCACAGCCAACTGAGGCCCACCGCTAAATCATGGCCCCTCGCCATTTAATGCCCAGTTGTAAGTATTTTGAGGAGAGGTGGGAGAGGAGAGAGAGAGAGAGAGAGCACATGGGGATGAAAGAGAAATAATAATTGAAAAGATAAATGGATTAACCTACCGGGTCCAGAGCAAAAGGAGGCAATTACAGCCAGTATACAGATGTAACTGAGGTAGGGAAACCACGATACTCTGTCCTGAGATACATATGAGAGAGAGAGAGAGAGACAGAGACAGAGACAGAGAGGGAGAGAGAGAGGAGGCACAGTTATTTGTTAATATTAGTCACTGCAGTGAGCTAAAACTCGTTGGTAATCAAAAGTAAGTAAGTACCGCATGTATATATGTACGCATAAAGTGTATGCATAATTGCATAGATAAACATATGTATATTTGGTAGCATTAGGGACGGTATTCGGGTAGCATTATCCCTGAGAACAGGAGGAGGCAACCTGTACCTCCTGAGAAATCACGTGTGTGTGTGTGTGTGAGTGTGTCTCAGAATGTATAAACACACGATGCCGCATTATGAATGGTGTGGTCAGTATGGCTGGCATTAGTAGTCATTCTGCACACCAGCCATACGAGGAGGAAAAAGCATTGCCTGAAGGGGCTTTTTGTGGGGTCAATTAATTAATGTATTATGTGATAATGTGACGTGTGGGAAATGTAGTTCCCAGCCAAATTAGGGAGCTTTAAGGAGCAGCGATGCCGTGTACACATGCATTTACGACGCAATTAAGCGCGGCACATATTGCGTATTGAGTGGTTTACCTGCAAACTAAGGAAGACGGTGAGAAGGCAGAAGCACACGGTCATCGCCGAGAAGCCGAAGATCAGGAGCTTTCTCCGCCCGATCCGCTCGATGACCAGGCCCTGGGGAGAGGCAGGAATAGTTACAACTGGTAAATCGGTCTCATGATCGGGGTTGTCTCGCTCTACCTATGGCTGGCCTGACTCAAACGCCATGGTCCCTGCTATCCACTAGTGGCCTGGATTACCAACTACCTCACTGGTCGGCCACAGTATGTGAGGCTGCAGAGCAACACGTCGGACACTATTGTGAGCAACACGGGAGCACCTCCAGGGACAGTCCTGTCTCCCTTCCTGTTCACACTCTACACCTCAGACTTCAGATACAGCTCACAGTCCTGCCACCTGCAGAAGTTTTCGGACGACTCTGCCATTGTGGGCTGTATCCGAAAGGGGCAGGAGTCCGAGTACAAGAGTGTGGTGGACAGTTTCGTGGAGTGGTGTGGACTAAATCACCTGCAACTCAACAGATCTAAGACGAAGGAGTCGGTGGTGGATTTCCGGAAGCAACCGACTCACCCGAAACCGGTCAGCATCAGGGGGACTGAGGTGGACATTGTCGATGAATATAAGTACCTGGGTGTTCACATAGACAATAAAATGGACTGGACTAAAAAACCCTGTATAAGAGGCCCTGTATAAGAAAGGTCAGAGTCGCCTGTATTTCCTACGGAGACTCAGATCTTTCAACGTCTGCAGGACCATGCTGCAGATGTTCTATCACTCTGTGGTGGCCAGCGTCATCTTCTACGCTGTTGTGTGCTGGGGCAGCAGGGTGAAGGCAGCCGACGCCAACAGACTCAATAAGCTCATCAGGAAAGCGGGTTCTGTCCTGGGAGTGGAATTGGAGTCTGTGGTAGAGGTCTCTGAGAGGAGGATGCTGAGTAAACTACTCAGTATTATGGACAACGCCTCCCACCCCCTGCACGCCACACTGGTGTCATACCAGTGAATATAATTATTATTACTTCCAAGATCATGTCAATAACCACCACATTGCCATATATTATTATATTATTATTATGATATCTATAAATACTACTATAAACATATCCTCTCATCTCCTCTCGCATCAGTGCAATATTCTTAATGTCAAATTGTTTTCGCCGTCGAATATCGTATCTTACCATGCCTTCATACTTGTATATTTTAACTGTAAATTTGTAAATCCGTTAGTAAATTTTTTATTTTCTTATTTTTTTATCATTCTGTTTTTATCATTCTGTTTGTACTTTACGCTATGTAACCTGGCACAAGAATTTCCTTCGGGATAAATAAGTTCTATTCTATTCTATTCTATTCATCCGGAACGTGTGTGGTCACATGTCTGCTTTAGTTAGTCTCAGAAATAATTTTATCCAAACAACAAATTGAACCTGACGTGTCGTGGACGTCAATGTAGAGTGTCCTAGAATGTATTTCAAATTCCACTGACAGAATGCAATGTGGAATCTACTTAACCTTTCCAGAACCACACCGAAGCGGAGGATTTTATATATAATTCCAAACAGGTTATAAATAATTCATAGCCTATACAACGGCCTACCCAGGTGCTACAAAGGAGAGTAGAGCAGAGAGAGTGTGTGTGTGTGTGTGTGTGTGTGTGTGTGTGTGTGTGTGTGTGTGTGTGATGTGTGTGTGTGTGTGTGTGTGTGTGTGTGTGTGTGTGTGTGTGTGTGTGTGTGTGTGTGTGTGTGTGTGTGAGAGTGTGTGTGTGTGTGTGTGTGTGTGTGTGTGTGTGTGTGTGTGTGTGTGTGTGTGTCCCTGCATCCCAGTGCATCTGGTACTATGTAAGCAATGGGTGATGACTGCTCACACCCCCCATTGTTCCCAGAAGGCGCAAAGCTTTCCACCACATTTTAACAATCAGCATACTGTCACACACGGGCCAGGCCCAGGCTCATGGACCCTATGGGATGGAGGGAGGGAGGGAGGGAGGGAGGGAGGAGAGGCGGAGGAGGGGGGGAGGAATGAGGTCCTGGAGCTGTTTGATGTCAGTGAAACTCTACGGCAGGTCGGAGCTCAGAGTGTGACTGTGGATAAGGGCCACGGGATAAGGGTGGTCCCCGATCGTGGGACCTCTGGCAGGGCTCTGTCAAATGGCCATGTGGTGGCTGCCTGTGCATCAGTCTCTCCACAAAGTCACATACAGGCGGGCCTTCTACCCGAAGGAAGCCCAGCCTCACACCACACACCACACACCACACACATCTTGCTATTTGAAGCCCCCCTGGTGAGCAGTAAGTGGTGCAGGGAGCCGGACAATAACTGTGAAAACCCTGATGGACAACGGGTCCAGTGATCATCTCAAACAGCGGACTGGGATCCTCTCCAGTGAGCAGAAGGCAATTTTGGATTTCAATTGCCGCCGCCGCCGCCCCCCCCACCTGCCTCTCTGAAGCCCTACTGGCTGATAAAGGAGAACAAAGCTGTGTACAATTTCTTCTGGAAATGCAATCATTTGATGACCTTGTCTGGGGAATTTGAAAGTATGTCAATGGTATTATATTATTATAAGTGTTACAGCATTGCTCCGATCTGCCTGATCTGTGTGTGTCCCACACCGCTTGTGACTCTGTGTGTATTGTGAAACTATGGCTAAAAACTGATAGATAATAACAGGATTCTTGAACGCACTGGAGCGTCTACTATTTTTACGACCTGTAACGGCACCCTCAGCTAAAAGAACAATAAAACACCAGGAATTGTCTTCTCTTGTCTGATGAGAATGAGTCAGATGTTGAGCTTTTGACCCCACGTGGAAAAAAAAAAAACCTTCACCATCACACCAACAGAGGGCCGACGGCAAAGCCAAAGCAGCTGTCCAGTGTCGGGGCGAGAGGCCTCACCTCACCGCTTTTAAATCATCATCATGTGACACAGCATGGCCCCTAGTGACTCAAGTCACAAATCTCCAAGAATACTCCAGTTTCACAGACCCCTAGAAGACCGTCACATTAAACTCCAATTAACATGACATGTTCATTTGTCATGGCTGCTCACTAGTCTGTGTTGACGGTGGTGGCGGTTGAGGACGCCGGCACGCCTGATGTCAGAAGGCATCCCTCAGCCACTGACTCAGCCTGGAACTGACGCAAGGAGAGCATTTACAGCAGATTCCCCAACAGGGACCGCAGAGTGTGATGCGGAGGCCTTGGATCAAATCCCTCCACAACAACAACAACAACAAGGGAACAAGGGATTACAGGAGGTGCAGCCTGAGGGAGGTGTGAGATAGAACAAGGAGAACAAAAGCGCAACAAGGCCGGTCCAGATGGTATTCCAGCTGATGTCTGGAATACAATCTGTTACGTCCACCTTCTTTTACATCCACCTGCTGCTACTGCTGCTGCTGACTAACATGTCAACATCAGATTCATTTGGAGAGGGTTACTCTGAACAAGTTCCGACAACCACTTCCTACTGCCGCTTCCTACCATCGCTTCCTACTACCGCTTCCTACTACCGCTTCCTACTGCCGCTTCCTACCGCCGCTTCCTACTACCGCTTCTATCACTTCCTACTAACGCTTCCTACCACGGCTTCCTACTATCACTTCCTGCAACCACTTCCTACTACCGATTCCTACTACTGCTTACTGCTCCCGCTTCCTACTCCCGCTTCCTACCACCGCTTCCTACAACCACTTCCTACTACCGATTCCTACTACTGCTTACTAGTCCCGCTTCCTACTCCCACTTCCTACCACCGCTTCCTACTAACACTTCCTACCCCTGCTTCCTACTATCGCTTCCTACTACTACTTCCTACTATCGCTTCCTACTATTGCTTCCTACTATCGCTTCCTACTACCGCTTCCTACCACGGCTTCCTACTATCACTTCCTACAACCACTTCCTACTACCGATTCCTACTACTGCTTACTACTCCCGCTTCCTACTCCCACTTCCTACCATCGCTTCCTACTACCGCTTCCTACCATCGCTTCCTACTACTGCTTCCTACTATCGCTTCCGACCACTGCTTCCTACTATCGCTTCCTACTACTGCTTACTACTATCGCTTCCTATTACCGCTTCCTACTACTGCTTACTACACCCGCTTCCTACCACCACTTCCTACTACTATGATGATGTGGACGGGGAGAGAGCGAGGAAAAACCAGTGCGGACATGAAAACCTTCGCACTGCTGCAAAAATCCTAATCGACAGCATCACAATTGAGTCCAGCAACACTAGTGGACTCAAGTACTGCAATCGTTTCATGGAATTGAATGGAATGTCCCCCATTTGGCAACAATGTGATCAGGGCTCCACAGAAGCGTGGACAGGACACTGCCCTTCAGCTGTTGCTATTGCTATTGCTCTGGCAATACAAACGTGTTAACACTTTCAATTACACCAAGAAGCAAAGAAGGGATCAAAGACAAACAGGCCACAGCTTCAGGCACCGTTGGCTCCTCACTTGCAGCAGCAGCAGCAGCAGCAGCAGTAGCAGTAGCAGCAGCATTTGGGCCCCGTTCCTGATCATACCCCTTGGGAGAGGGGGGGACACCGGAGGCAAGTCAAGCAGCAGATTAGCACACAGCCCTGCAAACATGCACTGACATTAGCGCTTGGTCTGACTGTGTGTCTGTTGCATCACTCAACTGGCAAATCACAGAGTAGGATAAAGGAACAAAAAAAAATAAAATCATGGCATGGAATCTGCAATCATGATGCACTCTCGATGCATCTCCAGTCCAACAAGGTTGTGGTTTTGCCTCTTTTTCAATGCCATTGTGTAACAGGGCCATGATGTGATGAGTTGTGGCATTGTGGACCATTGTGCGATATGCAAACCATCGAGCGACGTCTAGGGTCATGGGGATATTCTGAAGGCCGGTGTGTGTTATTCTGGAGCTGAGCGAAGGACTCGCTGCTCATCCACGCTCTATTCGTCCTCATATCTATCCGTGCCATTATACTTCCAACCACTATTGAGCTAATGATCTAATGATGAACGATTAAGGCGATGTACCGGCGGTGGTAAGGCCCTTGAGATCGCCGATTTTCCAATGATTTACCGTAACAGGCTCCGTTGGAATATGGATATACATTTACAACACATCGGTGGGAAACTCAGAAGCCCACAGCAAGGTTTTTGTACTGAGACAACAAGCCCAGCGTGGTAAAGACACGTCCGCGTGCTTTCGTCATTACGGATGTCAGCCGTGTCAGTTCTGCAGAGCATTAAACATGGATGGAGGTTAACAATCACGCTTTGATGCATGATTGAACACCAAGACGTGGTCCGTTCTACGTTGTACACGACCTCACTTGTACATGACCTGGGGATGAGCCGTCAGTGGTTTCCTCTGTTTTGATAACCGGCACATAGACTTTAAGAGGCAAGTGCAGCCTACAGTCAGACAGAAACTGAGGTAATTAGGGGTATTGACCGTCGATGTTACAGTGACTGACAGAGAGAGAAGTGCATCCACACAACACACAGGCAGGAGTGAGCGGCTACTGCAATGGAGAAGTCAATAATACATCAAGATGTTGTTTTGTGTTTTGAAGACGCACCATCTAAAATATTGTGTAACTTATAGGCCCATTAGTTAATTCCAATATTAACTCATGAATACGTTCCCATAAATACATATTCCCAGCTTCCACCAATACAAAACGTTTAAGATGTAACTCAGAGCCCCGACTCGGAGTTAGGATTCAATTACCCCACGCACAGTGGATGAGGACTGAATACAAATATCACTTTATCTGTCACAGCCTTTTTAGCAGGGAATACACACAATATCCTTACTTTGTGATACAAAAAAAAAAACACATAATGGTCGAATTTGAATCCTCACATTCCTCCAGTGCCGTCTTCCTACCCTCGCCGGTAATCTGGCTGCATATATTAATTTCCCCGGAGCAAAGTGGGTCCCGCTTCCATACCATCCATGGCATTCGCCGGGTTTTCGCGCTGTGAAATGCAAACTGAAATGCTACGCATCCAGCGTGCACAGGATACACCCCTGTTTACACTAAACATATATTAATTTCCCCGGATGCTTGTGAGAAGCATGGTGGTGTGTCGTGTGTCTGTCCTGTGAGCTGGACAGACAAATCTCCCAAAAGTCATTAATCACAAACTGTGCCACGCAAACAAGCCGCTAATCGCACCAGACAGTGTTTCGATATTTAGCAAAAGACACCCCCATTCAACAGGTGAGCCTCTCAACAACCTGTACAGATGATGCCCGGGTCCCAGCAGTGCTTCAGATGCAAGCGTGTGTGTATCACGAAACTCATAACCCGTTGGACATGGTTTTGATTTGGCTTGCCACTGGCCACTTGAAGGCTTGCCAGTCATATGAGCAGACGGAACCTATCCGATTTGAGTGAGCACATGTTCATATTCTCATAGAATCGCAACAGAAATCGCTAAATCCTATTTTCTTCACTGAAGTAACGTGCAGGACACGTGCATATTGGTTTCAACACGCCGCTCACAGCGCACCAACGTACAACAGGATATATATGGCATAAGACACCCGACGGGTTCCTCTCGGTGGAAATGAAATGCAGATAAGTGCAGTACATCGGTTACGCTAAATATTGTACGACGATAGTCACTACGATTACCATGAAGCAAAAAAACCCCACTTCTAATCTTTGAAGAAAAAAAAATAGAGCTGATTCCTTCTATTAACATAAAACATTAACGTAATCTTTCTGGTTTCGCCACATTATATTTGTGATGCTTTTTTAAAAAAAGAAATTATGAGCCCTGTGTTCTAAAACAATTTGGAGTGAAAATGTTTCTCAAGAGTGAAGTTTATAACCTAGTGCCCACATGACCCCAATTTCAGGTTTTACATTTTTTTTCTTTTAAAACTATTCTATTTTGTAAAATCTAATAGCAAATGAGAATGAAGCAGTCCCCGTTGGTGGGGTCACCGCCAACGCTCCGACGGGCCGGTGGTACGGGATGGGGAGGAATATTCTTGCAGAGAGAGTGAAAACGGGCGGAGGCAGAGCATCAGGAGGCGTCACAGACAGCAGCACTGAAAGGCGCGCAGGAGACGCAAGTTGTTATCTGAACGGTTGACTGCTGTAGCCGATGATGCAACAGCACAGGGACAGATGGGGATGAAAAGGGCTTAAATAAGATCAGGACAAAGCCAACTGGCTTACCGCTCAAATGGGCTAAATGTCTACCAACAGTAGAGGTTATATATATGTAACCTCTACTGTTAGTAGAGGTTATATATATCCATCTATCTATATATCTATATCTATCTATATCTATGTAGACATACTGTATATATATATACTGTATATATAGATACATCTATAGATATATCTGTATAATCTATTATCAGCAACATATTGACCACTGAATAAATGAAGGTCCTCAAAAGCAGACTGTGCCGCAGGGCTACGGTCTCAATCTTCTCCGCTCTCCTCCTGAACACAAATCAACCGAATTGATCGGCCGCGCTGCTATTGGTCGCCATGTCCAGTCCTCGGGTCCCGACTCCTGACTCCGGGGCCAACGTTGATGCATGGCGTCGGCACGCGCAAAATCGATCGCCATTCGCTTGGCCGTTAAGTGCATATACTCACCGAGACAATGGCCGACAGCGTCTCTATGGCGCCCGTGCTCAGCGTGATGTAGGGGATGATGTTGTCGGCGAATCCGGCCTCGGACAGGATCCTGTTGGTGTAGTACCAGATCTGAGGGAGGGGGCAGATCACATGCATTGCGTATAACATCGCACACACACGTCGTGCATCCACATTCAGGATTAGCACAGAGGTTGCCCTTCACCAACACACACACATGGTTTCGCTCATAGCCGCTGAACTTATTAGCCCCTTCCTGCCCACACCGAGCACTAGGAACAAACACGCTGGCAAACAAATGAGCCGTTCTGTTTCTCTGTTCTATGTGGCTATCAAAAGCTCCTCTGGATTACAATAATAGATAGCTAGAAGCTCCGGGGGAGGCTCGCGGGGAGGCTCATTTAAGGGTTTAGTGAAACGACAATGATCCATAATAGGCCACAATAAATAGATGACGGATTATGTCTGATGGCATGTTAACAAAACAAAAAATACAAAGTGTACTATGAGCTAAAGTCAAGCGAACGTCGCTGAGAAGAAGTCACTGCTCTCGTGCTGAGAGAGACGGTTACCATTTCCATCAGAACAGCAGCATGAATAATAAAGTCTACAAAACAGATATATATTCATGTTTTTTTTAATATATGTATATATATTTATAGAGCTTGTGCCAAGTCTAAACGGCCCAGTTCAAATGTTTTTTTAAATTGCGGTGAATACAAGGAAGGGAAAGAAAAACACCCAAGGAAGAGACACAATGAGGCGGCGGGGGAGACGGCTGCTGTTGAATGTAAAACGATAAGACAACAAACGGCAGCAGCAGGGGGGGGTACACCAGGATCTCATGTGAAAATCCGATTTCATGCAAGCAGCTTTCATTTCAAACACCTGGGTTGCTCTGATTCTACTTCCCACCGACGATGACAAACGAGGCAAATGCAGGCGGGTCACATTAATAGCTCACCGTGACAGATTACCAACTAAAGTCTCATCACTGACATAACTGTGACACAGTTTGAGTTATAGCGCGCACTATAAATGACTGTGTGTGTGTGTGTGTGTGTGTGTGTGTGTGTCTGCGGAATGCTCGCGTCCCCCTCGCCGGTGGTAGTTGACTGCATGACTGTTTTAGTCATGTCTTTTGCAAGAATTACACGTATTACCGATAACTCACGGTTCAAAGGTCTAGACCCCACTTGGCTCAGCTCACCAGTAAAAGGTTTGACGGCTTGTTCAAGGAAAAAGTGAAAGCCTCAGAGCCCCGGTGGCCGTGGTGGCCGTTTTGTTTTGGCTTCCTTGCAGCAAGGCATCAAATTACTCCTGTTCAGCAACTCTCATGGTCATGGCACCTTCATTACCGGTGCACAATATATGGAGAGAGATATACTGTATATATATATATATAATATATATATATATATATATATATATATATATATATACGTATAGAGCACACGTGTTCTAAATAAATAAAACATGTATGTGTGTGAATGTTGGCAAGCAAATAAATGTGGTTATATGGCTGCATACTATATATATATATATATATATATATATATATATATATATATATATATTGTGACACTCAGTGGGGTAAGAGTGTTCACGAGACTGAAAATAATGAATTCAATGTCCACATCAAAATTCTTTATCGACTGTAACTGGGAGTGAGAAGTTATGGTTAGTAGCAGTGCCAAGTCTGTGATCCCAATAGAGTCGTCGTGGTCCAGAAGCAGGGTCTAGCACACCAGGACGAAGTCTCAGACAGATCAGGGCGAGGCGGGCGGGAGGGTAGTCAGGCAGGCGAGGGTCAGACACGAAGCGGGTTCTCAGACGTTCAAGGGCAAAGGCACACAGCCAACTGCTTCTTCGATCACAGAACATACACAGCGCATTAATATTGATATCAACTGAATCAACTTGTGGGGTCCTCTCCTATTTATGTTCTGTAAACAGGGCGTTGATTGGCTGCCGTGGAGTTCCCCTAACAAGGTGCAGGTATTTACAATTCGGATGATTGCGGGTGGGTGTTGGACTCCGCCAAGGTTGTCCCTTGTCACCGGTTCTGTTCGTGATCTTCATGGACAGAATCTCAAGTCGCAGCCGAGGTGAGGAGAGTGTCCGGTTTGGGGACCTCAGAATTGCATCTCTGCTCTTTGCAGATGATGTGGTTCTGTTGGCTACATCAGACCGTGACCTCCAGCATGCACTGGGGCGGTTTGCAGCCGAGTGTGAAGCGGTCGGGATGAGAGTCAGCACCTCCAAGTCTGAGGCCATGGTTCTCTGCCGGAAAACGGTGGAGTGTTCCCTCCGGGTTGGGAATGAGTTGCTGCCTCAAGCGAAGGAGTTCAAGTATCTCGGGGTCTTGTTCACGAGTGAGGGCAAAATGGAGCGGGAGATGGACAGACGGATTGGTGCAGCGTCTGCAGTGATGCGGGCGCTGTACCGGTCCGTTGTGGTGAAGAGGGAGCTGAGCCGGAAGGCAAAGCTCTCGATTTACTGGTCCATCTACGTTCCAACCCTCACCTATGGTCACGAGCTTTGGGTAGTGACCGAAAGAATGAGATCGCGGATACAAGCGGCCAAAATGAGTTTCCTCCACAGGGTGGCTGGGCTCAGCCTTAGAGATAGGGTGAGGAGCTCAGACATCCGGAGGGAGCTCGGAGTAGAGCCGCTGCTCCACCGCATCGAAAGGAGCTGAGGTGGTTCGGGCATCTGATTAGGATGCCCCCCGGGCGCCTCCCTTTGGAGGTTTTCCGGGCACGTCCAACTGGGAGGAGACCCCGGGGCAGACCCAGAACCCGCTGGAGGGATTATATATCTCGTCTGGCCTGGGAACGCCTCGGGACCTCCCAGGAGGAACTAGAGAGCGTGGCTGAGTAGAAGGAAGCCTGGGGGGCCCTGCTTAGCAGGCTGCCACCGCGACCCGACCCCGGATAAGCGGACGAAAATGGATGGATGGATGGATGGATGAATGATGATTGCAGGTCTTTACGGCTGTGTCTCAGGGGTTCCCTCTATGGGCCGAAGTGTGAATGCCGGGAAGGCACATAATAATGCTTTCTTACTTCTCCTCTTATGCTCCTCGGTGGCCGGCTGCCACAATATATATATATATATATATATATATATATATATAAATGGTACATGGATTGCATTTATATAGGGCTTTTATCCAAGGCGCTTTACAGTATTGCCTCACATTCATTCATACACCGACGGCGGTGCCATACATGCAAGGTAATAACCAACACATCAGGAGCAGTTAGGGTTAGGCGGCGTCTTGCTCAGGGACACCTCGACACTTAGCTAGGGGGAGCGTGATCCTTCGGGATCGAAATGGAAATTCAATTCAGCTGCAGTGATCTTGGAAAATCCAATTCCCCCGCTCCTTGCCTCATTCCACCTCCCACTTTTTATTCACGCTGCAGTGCCATTGTGGCTTCCAAGCGTATTAATTATGCATAGCAATGTTGGCATATCGCAGGACCCACTTCCATAACATCCATGGCAGTCGCCGGGTTTTCGCGCTGTGAAATGCAAACTGAAATGCCACGCATCCAGCGTACACAGGATACACCCCCGTTACACCCCCGTTTACACTAAACTAAAGCCAACAGGGTTATAAAAAACATTACTGACATGAGTGGATTAGACGTCTGCATCATCTGTGATTGGAGCACAGAAATCCAATAAACGGAGAAGTATCGATGGGAACATCCAAACTAGCGCCTCTGAACCTCCCCTCGTCATGCTCTGTGGTTCCGTTCAGCCGTGCATTACTGTATTATATATTGCCTACGTGCGCTAAATGCAGCTCCCAACTCGGCGAAAGCCGGAATAATTTAGTACACGCAAAGACCTCCGCTTCCACAATATCCTTGTTAATTAAACCACGCGTGCATCACTTTCATAATGCAGAATTCTCATGATGCTCCCTGCTGTAGGATCAAATCATGTCATGATTACAGCACATCAACATTTGACGACCGGGAGGACTATACAATCCCCCCCATGGGGTTCATCAGAGGTTACGTACAATACAGAGCAGCAACAAAGCAGGTGGAGGCTGGGTGGTGGTTTGTGGTGGTGGCGGTGGTGGTCGCGAAATTCCAGCTCAGCACTTGACTTGCAGCGAGTGTGTGGTGTGTGTGTAGATGTGTGTGTGTGTGTGTTGGAAGGTCTTAAATGGACCGCCTTATCGCCTATGTGCGTTTGATTGGACCGCTTAGCTGATAGGGTGGTGCGTGACTGGAGGGTCCCGCCAGTACTAACTACACCCATTAATAATATTGTGCTACTGCACTTGAGGGGGGGCGGGTTATCACAAAAAAACATGTTTGCCTTTATATTGGTGTGAAACGGGAGTGGAGGGGATGGGGCCTTAATGGTGGTGCTTTTATAAGTGGAGGAAAGGAAGTCATCCACGTCACAACAAGCCGCCCCGCTTTAAGGTATAATTAATGAATGAACTAGATGAGTAAACGTGTGTGTGTGTGTGTGTGTGTGTGTGTGCGTGTGTGTGTGTGTGTGTGTGTGCGTGCGTATCCGTGCGCTAGCCTTCCGGCGTTTCCTGGGGAAGTCGGACGTGTCCAAGGAGCTGGAGGAGGTGTACGCGGAGGGCCGCACGCAGAACAACCTGCAGATGGTGTCGGTTCCCCAGCTGTTCCGGAACAGGGCGGTCCGCTGGCAGCTCGTCACGATCCTCATCACCATGGCCTGCTACCAGCTCTGTGGCCTCAACGCTGTAAGACACGCCCCCCCCCCCTCCCCAACCCCCCCACCCCCCTTGTCCACCCATAACAGAATCGTGTATATTTTGTAAATAGACCGTGAGAATTCTGCATTATGAAAGTGATGCACGCGTGGTTTAATTAACAAGGATATTGTGGAAGCGGAGGTCTTTGCGTGTACTAAATTATTCCGGCCTTCGCCGAGTTGGGAGCTGCATTTAGCGCACGTAGGCAATATATAATACAGTAATGCACGGCTGAACGGAACCACAGAGCATGACGAGGGGAGGTTCAGAGGCGCTAGTTTGGATGTTCCCATCGATACTTCTCCGTTTATTGGATTTCTGTGCTCCAATCACAGATGATGCAGACGTCTAATCCACTCATGTCAGTAATGTTTTTTATAACCCTGTTGGCTTTAGTTTAGTGTAAACGGGGGTGTAACGGGGGTGTATCCTGTGTACGCTGGATGCGTGGCATTTCAGTTTGCATTTCACAGCGCGAAAACCCGGCGACTGCCATGGATGTTATGGAAGTGGGTCCTGCGATATGCCAACATTGCTATGCATAATTTACCTTCTCGGGGGGGGGAGGCAACAATGATAAAATGCGCGCTATTACATGAAATGTTTAATCATTCATTTTGCTCAACATCCGCCATGATACAGTATTTCGGAGGAGCCAAGTTGTCTATATTGATCACTGTGTCTTACCCCACCCCCCCCGGCCCCCCACACAACTCCCAGACTATTTGTCTTTCAATGCAACAATTTCCAAAGGTTAGTTGCGGAGGCTGAACAAGCTTTGACCTCCTGCCTCTCCCACTGGTAGATATAATGATGTTAAACACCTGGGGTTGCTCTGAAGACTGTGGTTAAGACGTTCAGAGTCGGCCATGTTGTGGCGCGGGAAGAAAGCTCCAACTGGGTGTGAACCAATTGGAGAAGGTGAATTACCTTCAAATGCAACATTTATGAATGGCGGGGAAATGGAGGGAGGGAGTAGAGAGGGAGGTGTATGTTTCATTTTTTCAAAGTCCTCTTTTCAGCTCTATACGTCTTCGCAACTCTCAAATCTTGCAGCAGCTTGATAACTAATTTTATTCAAATGTAATTAGTTTTTATCCTCGTTCAAAGCTGATTTATATTTAAACCTCACATTTTATCATTGTTGCCTCCCCCCCCCGAGAGGTAAGGGAGGGGGGCACGCTCCATTTCTTTGCGTTCACATCAGACGGCTAAACTGAATCTTTCGGCACCCATTATTTCAAGGGGCTTGTAAGCGAGGGTTTTTCTTTTAACAAGGCTTGAGAACACCCCCACAAAACGGCATTGTCCTACTTTCTGCCTGAGTCTACAGATAGACTCAGGCAGACTTTCATCAAATTGCTAATTCGTTGCTTTTACGCACATCAGACAGCATCAGTGTATTGATGGAAATGACTAACTTTTTCTTCTTCTGCACCACCTCTGTCCCCCATCTGCTGAGTAATGCCTGAAGCAAATTACACCAAGTGTGTTGACTCTGAGTCACAGCGGAACTAGCGAGGAGTAGCTGAGGTTCATACAAGATACAATTGTCTTTGCTCCGGTAGCAGAGATTATATCCAATTCCATTAGCCAATGCTTTTATCAGCTCCAGGAGTGTGAGGACAGGGGATGTGTTCCAGTCCTGTGCGCTGTGTGTAGTCCAGTCCTGTGTGTAGTCCAGTCCTGTGTGTAGTCTGGTCCTGTGTAAATTCTGGTGTGCATAAACCAATACTGTGTCCTGAACTAGTCTGGTCTTGTGATCTGGAGTAGTCTGATCCTGTGTGTAGTCCGGTCCTGTGCATTGGACTAGTCCGGTCCTGTGCACTGGACCAGTCCGGTCCTGTGTATAATCCAGTCCTGTGTTCCACATCAGGGTGAGCAGCGTGTCTCACATCCGCCCACACCAAGGTGAGCAGCCTGTCTCACATCCTTCCAGATCAGGGTGAGCAGCAGCCTGTCTCACATCCTTCCAGATCAGGGTGAGCAGCAGCCTGTCTCACATCGTTCCAGATCAGGGTGAGCAGCAGCCTGTCTCACATCCTTCCACATCGGGGTGAGCAGCAGCCTGTCTCACATCCTTCCAGATCAGGGTGAGCAGCAGCCTGTCTCACATCCTTCCGCATCGGGGTGAGCAGCAGCCTGTCTCACTTCTTCCCAACCAATTAAATGTTTTTGTCGCGGTTGTCTTGATAAAATCTTGTTTTCCGTGAAGTGTTGTCAGATTTAAACAAATAAATAAAACCGGTTATTTTCAATTCTGCGCCGTTCCACACGTCCCGCTGCCTGTTGATCAGATGCGTATCTCATGGGCAGACACGCGGGCGCAGCCTCGCAGGATGGACGGGCAAGCTCTTGTTATCCGTCTCCGCCACGGAGACAAGCTACGTCTGCACCGAATGCTAAAACAACGCATTCATCCCCTCGTCGTTATCACTTTCTCATCCTTGTATTCCACGTATAAGGAAACATATTTCAAATAAAACACGTATTACAATAAAGCGTAATTGTAGTTTGAGCATAAACGATGCAACTCTGTTTCACAATATGGCAATATACATGTAATTGCATATATTATTTATGCCCCCCATAATGTATGGAGAAAAAGCTGCAGGGGAGTTGGGGAGTTTGATAAGAATAATTGGATTTGACAAGTTAAGTTTTTTATCTGGAAGTGGAGCAGCCTGTGGTTTTGATAGATGTGCCTCGCGGCTTCCTTTCCAATAAAACTTCTACGCTGCTTTACAATGCAGGTTCCACTGTACGATATACTATATACCAGTATATACACTGGCTCTGGCTACAGCCCAAGTCATGCCCGACACAGATCATGTGCTTTAAGAAAACCTAGAAAAGAACTCTCTTAACCCATGTGAGGAGGCAGAACCTGGATGGGGGGCGGAGGGTATTCTTGGACATTCTATAAACAATTTATGTTTCCCTCTAATAATGTTAATGGTACCATCTGTGGCAGCCGGCCACTGAGGAGCATAGATGGAGAGCTGTGGAAACAGTATGGGGGGGCGAAATTCCCCATTCGGCCCCCAGAGGGAGCCCGGGAGATGAGTGTTTGGAGAGAGGCAATTAGCCTCATTGGATTTGGCTGCAGCTCGTTGAGAGCACTCCGCGGCAGCCAATCAGGGCCCGGCATACAGGAAATAATTGAGAGGACCTGGGGGGAGTCAAGAAAAGAGTGGAGGAGCGAGAGAGTTGAAAGAGGAGGTGGTTGTGCTGGAAGTGGGAGAGGAAGAAGGAGGAAGAGGAGGAGGAGAAGGAGGAAGAGTGGAAACAAAGACACCAGAAGTGGCTGTGTGCCTTGACCTTCTGCCTGTCTGAGAACCCGTCTTGTGGATGACCCTTGCCTGCCTGACTACCCTCCCGCCTGCCTTGCCCTGGACCATATGAGACTACTTCCCGGTGTGATAACCCCCCTGCTTATGGACTACGACAACTCTTGGATTACGGACTCGGTACGGATAGTAATATTATAATTCCCTCCCCATTACAGTCAATAAAACTCCTATTTCATATAAATACTGGTGTGGAACTTTTAATTATTGTTTTCAGTCCTGTGCACACTCATCACAACCCCAGAGTGTGTCACACATCGTAAAATAATCAGCCCAGAGGTGCCACATCTAGGCCTTTATAGTATTGTGTTGTGTGGAGCACTAGATCATAGAATTACACAAAGAAATTGCCATTTCAACCGTTTACACGTGTTAATTAACGTGCTAATTTACCAGGTCGATGAATGACTAAAGCGGCCCTTCGGTAATTAACATTTTAGCAAGATGGAAGACGCCGCCACCGAGTGTAATGTGTGGAAGAAGAATGAAGATGATGTTCGCCTTGATGAAGGTTATCAATAACTCAAAATAAACCGCTCTCCCTCGATCCCCGGAGCCAGCAGACTGGCAGGTGTTCACACAGTAATCCCTTCTTCTGCACCAGCATGTGTGCTGCAAGGATTTGGAGCGGATGCCCTCGCAGGTTAAGGACACGGCACAGCAGGAAGGCAGTGGCGGGAACCTGGGTCACCAGGGCAGGAGGGGCTTTGATGATCCACGCAACCTAGATAACCCGAGATCCATGAACAAGATCCTATAATGATGCTTACTGGCGTCGAGTAGCTAGGAATGGGATAAGCCTACAAAATTAATGACAAAATAATTTCATTAAATATTTGTGGTGCATAACATCTGCGCTGTGAATTTAATTAGCTTTAAAAAAAGAAATATATATTTACACATACAGGCATACATATTTTATGATTCCTCCATCAACTTTCCACCAATAAGGAGGGAATTCAAATTCGAAAAAAGGCGAAGGTTCCGACGCCTGTTGTGTAAAACTCACTTGAATGACCTTAATGCGACGCCACTAAATCATAATTACCTCCTCGATTTGCATACGAGTCCGCCGCTGTCACTCCCTGCCGGCGGGGAAATATGGAGAACCCGCCGCCTTAATATCACTTCACACCGGGGTGAGTCAGTGTGGAGCGTGCCGTGGTGTGTGCCACCATTTTGACGCTTATGGCCTCGCGGCGGGCTGTCCCCTTCTGTCGGTGCAGCGATGTCGTCCTCCGCAGAGTTGCCCCCCCCCCCCCACTAGGTTTGTATTCCCGGCAGGACGGCGCCGGCGTTGTAGACTGCCAGCCGCGCGCCATAGGGGGAGGCACGCAGCACAACAACACAAAGGGGCCCTTCTCCAAACGAGACAGATTTAAGGGGCCGCTTGACGAGGGCCCCCGTCGAGGCGTTGTGCGGATAGAAAGCTAATTAGACTGTTGGCAGGAGCGGCGGTGGGGGAGGGACGCGGCAACGGTGATCAATATCTGAGGATCGGGGGGCCAATGGCGGAGGAGAGCGGGGGTTGCATTTAATTCTGGCCACTTTGTCTTCCACGGAAACGTATTGTTTTCTGAAACGGGGAATTAAATCATTGAATTGATCACAGGTGGCTATTGATTATTGGCTACTAAGATGTGAATGAATCTATTCACATTGCCCCTTTAAAACGCACCTCCGTCGATGTATGGCCTATTCATAATCAATAACGTGAAACCAATTTCAACTGCGATGAATTGTAACTAATATAAAATCTATCTACAGCTTGTGTGTTCATGGATTTGTACGTCGAAAACAAGTGTTATAAATCTATTCGTCCATGCTAATGAGGCGCAGCGTGAGAGTTAGCTTAACTTCTGCCACAATGGATAGGAGCAGAGTGGCTGTGGAGAAACATGTGGTTTCTGTCTCACACTCGGCATGACGATAACTGGACGCTACAGGACCACCCCCGAAGGATCTGTTGTGTGTCCGTACGTGCATACATTTTTGTGTGCGTGTGTGTGTGTGTGTGTGTGTGTGTGTGTGTGGCTGACAATCTCTTTAACCTCAGGCCTGATGCTAAATGCCGACTCCACTCTGGCTCTCCCCGTTTGAAGCCACAAAAAGCCACACTGCTAGGATGATGAAGGTAGGCGGTGGCGGCGGTGGATCATGATGAGGAGTGATAAAAAACGGTGACAAGGGCCATTCTTCAACTGCCTGATGTTCCTCTGGACTAAGGCATCCATATAGTGCTGCTGGGACAGAAGCTCTCCGTCTCTGAGCCCCAGACATTCTCAGATCTCGTTTGTCTTCATCTTTAGACACACATGACACGGGTGGCAGTAGCTCAGGAGGTAATTGCGGTTGTCTGTGCTACAGATAGGTTGCTGGTTCGATCCCCGGGCTCCGCCTCCTAGCTAAGTGTCGAGGTGTCCCTGAGCAAGACGCCACCTAACCCTAACTGCTCCTGACGTGTTGGTTGTTACCTTGCATGGTTGACACCACCGTCGGTGTATGAATGGGTGAAAGCATTTACCATTACATGGGTCACCATGTCAAAAAACATTAAACCAATAACAACAACACAAACATACAGCCATTTACAAAAATTGCCATGTAGGCATCCTTGAGCAAGTTGCTTAACCTCTACCTGCTCCTGAATGACGTGTGATTGGATAAAAGCATCGGCCAAGGGACTAAACTGTAAATCTACAAATCTCTATGGTGTATTGATTACAGTTGTCAAACACGGTTAGATATTAAATGAAACGTTTTGTTAGGGTTGACGAAATTAACACCGAGCTCTGCACCACCACCACCACGAGAGAACTGAAATGTAAAACTCGTGCACAGCACAATCCCAGTATGTTTCATTATTTTAAAATGGTCCCCTCTTGTAAAGCGATATCATAACCGCAGTGGTTTGGTGCGTGTGTGTTTCTGTGTGTGTGTGTGTATGCGTGCGTGTGCGGTTTGTGTGTGTGTGTGTGTGTGTGTGTGTGTGTGTGTGTGTGTGTGTGTGTGTGTGTGTGTGTGTGTGTGTGGTCGGTACCTTGTTCTGCGGCCGCCTCGTCCTTCCTCTCCATCAGCAGGTAGCGAGGACTTTCAGGGAGGAAGGGCAGCACACACAGCTGCAGCAGCGCAGGAAACGCCAGGAAGGCAAACAGGAAGTTCCATTTGGACTCCTGCGGTGGGAGTCATCAAACACAAACAGATCAACACCGAGCGAACGATGAAGATAAACTACACTAGTTCCCCAATATTGATTGTCCTCCTGCATGTCGATTATTCAGTGTTCAGCCCCATGGCTATAGTGCAATGATCTGTGGAAACTGGCAGGGCTTACAGTGGACATTAGGGGTGGCAGTAGCTCAGGAGGTAAGAGTGGTTGTCTGGCAACAGGAAGGTTTCTGGTTCGATCCCCGGGCTCCACCTCCTAGCCAAGTGTCGAGGTGTCCCTGAGCAAGACACCACCTAACCCTAACTGCTCCTGACGTGTTGGTTGTTACCTTGCATGGTTGACACCGCCGTCGGTGTATGAATGGGTGAATGTGAGGCAATACTGTAACGCGCTTTGGATAAAAGCGCTATATAAATGCGATCCATTTACCATTTACATTAAGGATGTTTAACGAAGCCACATAATACAATGAATCATGTTACTTAGGAAGTAAACAGAAGACATGCAGCAATATGAACTACAGAAGACATGAATTGCACTGTTAACATCTGCTGATAAGACTGCTGATGAGTATCTCTTCCAAGGCTACATCATGCCGATATCATTTTTGATTTTGTAGTTTACACTAAAGTCATTCACACACGACTATTACAATTAACAAGAGGTTTCATTGAATCTCAATATCACCTGTCAAAGGTGATACAAATACAATCCAAAAATGTTTGTAGAATATACAGTATATTAGATTTTTGTTTGATTCAGGAGGATTGAAAAAATAGAAAGTGGCCAGCGAAAGCATGAAAGTGTTGACCCGGTGGCCTCGTTAGTCACTCTCCTGTGAGAAGTGACCTCTTTCAAAGACACGCTTCTCCTCTCGTCGGCAGCTGTGACAAACCTAAAAATATACAAACTCACCGCTAACAGCTGATGTGAAGGATATTCTTCTTCCCCGTCCATTATGTGGATACGTGGCTTTTTTTCTATAGTGGCACACAACGCTTTAAAATGGGTGTCGTGTTTGAATGAGGAGGCACGGTGGAAACATTGCCGCATTCACACACACGCAGACGTTTGATTCGTCACCCGGGTCAGGCCAAGTCTCACCTCTAACAGAGTTACTGTGTCGTCACGACCGTCTCAAAGAAGAAAACAAGTCAGCAGGCGTCTGTCACGGTCTGCTGGACTTACAGGGGCAAAATAGAAGAGACCGGAATATATTAAGCGGCTCATTTGAATACATCTCCGTCGTCTATTTGTTCAGATCGAGATCCATACAGGTATGTGTGCATTCCCCCGACCGACACTCCATAGACACACACACACACACGAGGTGTGAGTGTGCATGCTATATACACCTGAGAGACCGAGCCAGGGGGATGCTCTCTTTACAATACAATCCCATTATAGAAAGTCGGATATCCAAGCTCCACAAACCAGATCCCAAGCCGCATGTTTTTTTTTCCTCCCAAATGTAAAGTTTCCCTTAATTCTGCCATCTGTAAGAGATGCATAGTCCCCCCCCCCCCCCCCCACCATCACCACCACCACCGCCACCACTACCACAGGTGCTGCTGTCCTAGTCTGTTTGTGTTTGCTGAACCAAAATGCAAATCGACGGTCGTGGCGGTGGCTCCACTTTGATTAAAACAATCTTGAAGGGATGGGAAAAATGCAAAGTAGATAGTAGTTGTGTGTCTAATCCCATTTTAATGAGCGAGTTAGGGAGCAGAACTGACGTTCGGCGGTGGAGTCGGCTGCACCAGCTTTGGTTAAGGTCAAACGTAGTCGAGTGATTAACGCGTTTACCAAGTCAGGGTTTAGCACGTCACTAAATCAAAGCGGGTTGCGCCACACAAAGTAGTTCTGATATAGAGTTAGCATTGACAAAATATTACATCTACTCCGAAGCAGGTGTAAACAACATAAATAGTGGAAGTGGCTGACAAATAATGAATAAGAAATGTATAATTATGGGGGCGGGGGCTAGGACTGCAGCACTTAGTGTGCACTGAGCAGAACCCCAGCAGCAGCAGCAGCAGCAGCCACTTTCTCAGGTTCTGGGCCAGTTTATTTTTTACAACACAAAGCTATCGAGTTCTATGTTTTCCTCCGATCTTCTCAAACAAGTGTCAACTAACTGCTTAGATTCAGCTTCCGCATTTACCGAGTTTTTTCCGGCATTACTTGTATATTGGCAGTGCAGCCAAATTTAGTAAACTGCTAATTCGAAAGCAACTAGTGGCTACTAAGGACTTACATAAGTCTGTGCAAGGCTGGTGTGACCCGGTCATGTTCACCTCCTCAACCGACTCCTCCACAACCAAACCAAATGATCGATTCCATCCAGTCTGTTCATTTAATCTCCGAGTCAGACACATTTTAATCCTTGGAGGCCTGAATCATTATAAGCCTGTTCCTATTATGAATGCATGTATGGGCGGGATGTCCTCTCAGCGTTGTGGGTGTTATAGAAAGTAAAGTCCAATAAGCAGCATAGTTAACTGTGCCAGTGCACTGCATGGTGAGTCATCGGCGAAGACGAGAGAGGCACTGCATGGATGAGTCAGAGAGAGAGAGTGCATCTGCACTGTCTTTATGTAACTTCATCATTTCATACTACAACCTCTCCAACTGTACATATCAAAGGGCAAAGAGGAAGTGGAGGTCCACACACGCTGAAAGATTACTGTGCCTCGCTAACCATTCATCACCGCTACTATGACCGGACCTTCGTCATTCACAGACAATGGCTCACTGAGTCATCCGGCACGACAATGATGCTGCTGCTGCTGCTGCTGCTGTTGCTGCAGCTCGATGCGCTTGAACACACAAGTGACAAGTGGAAACGCACACACACACACACACACACACACAAACACACACACGTGTCAACTGTGTCAACTGTGTACACCCCAAACATATAAACAGTGAACTCCGTGGATCACAATAGACAAGGCGCACAGCGAACGCACAAAGGTGTCTTTTTTTTGGCAGTTCTGTGTTCCCTGTTGGGTGGA
>PIJE02003052.1:47500-48549 GCA_002895965.2 Coryphaenoides rupestris | reverse complement strand
ATCAAATTTAAAGCAGTTAGATTAAAATCATTTTTATATTTGGAGATATTTGGCTTAACTGGAAAACAGATTATAAATTATGAAACACATTGGTATGGCCGTCAACACATACTCGCGAAGAGATGTTGAATTACCTTAACAATGAGTCGAAAACTCCCGTTTAAAAAGGAAGTACGTGAACACAATACAACGGTCTGTTGAAACCGCTCATAGAAACCAATGATTAGGTTGAAATAAAATAATCGTGGCACTCACGAGTGAAACAGGCGAGAAAGAGACTTTTAACAGATATTTGTACTTTCTCTATAACTGTACCAAAAATATAAATCAGAAAACTCAAACTGTTCAACACAACTACAGATTCCCAAAAAGCCCAAAAGACCAGATACAACAGCTTATGTACATATTATATTTTCTGGTCCTAGCTTCGCTGCTTTTGGAACGAACGTTCTTCATTTAAATGGTCATTGGCAAACAATTTTAACTATAATATAGACTCCTTTTCAATCTCTGGTATTAATAAATAAGTCACATTTTATTCACACACCAAAACACTGAACAACCGACCACATCTCCCACCCTCAAATATGTCATAAATAATAAATTCCAATTTTCCACTGTTTTTGTAGATTACAAAACTTTACTGGCAAACTCATTTGGCAATATGGTCTCTGTTTTCGCACATTGATTGAAAAAGTGTAAGAGGGGAAACTAATGCAATGTAATTACAAAATCAATGAAAACTGGATTTGCGGTGAATAATTGGGCAATAGAAGCGCAACACTTTGTTCCCCCAAAGTACAGAGAAACAGGGCTGGCACGTCTCAGCACCAATACTGGTCATACTATATATATTGATGCACTGAGCCGATGAGCATTGTTAAGTAATGGAGGACAACCAAATTTCTACTGTTTGCAGATTGATTAATTAATCCGCCATCCCCCCATCCCTGAGGAAGGCCTTACAGCAGCAGATAGATCATGCCACCAAACCCCCTGGGCAGAGCCCGGGTCCTTCACAGGTAACCCTGGATAAGAGCAGAATGACA
>PIJE02003052.1:40000-42500 GCA_002895965.2 Coryphaenoides rupestris | reverse complement strand
AAAGCGAAAGCCGGGCTGGAGCAAAGTGCTATTCACCGATGAAGACGAACAGGAGGAGGAAGGCGGCGTTTTTGGACACAATCTCTGAGCTTCTGTTTTGAAAACATTTGCTTGTGGAGGAGGTAGCAGCAGAAGGGGAGAGCGGCGCAGAAAATGGCAATTTGACAGCAAAAGCTGACAGTTACACGAGGACGACACAGACTTATATACAGGAGTAGGTGAGCGGAGGGGGAGAGGAGACAGGAGACAATGGAGGAGGAGAGAGAGAGAGAGAGAGAGTTATGACAAGTGGAGATGAGGTGGCGGTGGAGGTTAAATAGAAAGTGAGGGGGTGAGAGGGTAAGGAGGCTTGAAATTCAAATAAAAATGCTGCGGCGAGAGAGTCGGAAGGGGGGGGGCAGGGGCTGGTGGGGTCACACCAGTTGCCTCTGCTGTCAAAGTCAAATGCCAGTGGTGGCTCTGGCAACATGCAAATGAGATGCAAATTAGCAGAACCTCGTGGGGGGGTGGGGGGCGGGCCAGTTGTCAGCGTGGGGTTGTCATGGAAATTCTTAGTGATGTGCAACAGGCGGACACAAGCGTGCATGCTGTGTGTGTGTGTGTGTGTGTGTGTGTGTGTTTGTCTGTGAATAATACGGGAGGATGTTAAATTGTTACACAATAGCACGTCAATAGTAGAGTGGGAAAAATGAGAGAGCGATAAAGCGAGAGAGAGAGAGTCTTGTCTCACTCTTTTCATCCCTATCTTGTCTCACTCTTTTCATCCCTATCTTCTCTCACTCTTTTCATCCCTCCTCGTCTCACTCTTTTCATCCTGATCTTGTATCACTCTTTTCATCCCTCGTCTTGTATCCCTCTCTTCATCCCTATATTGTCTCACTCTTTACATTCCTCCTCTTGCCTCACTCTTTTCGATCCCTTCCTCTTGTCTCACTCTTTTCATCCCTTCTGTCCTTTGAGCTCTCTGGTTTGCATCTGGAAGCCCCCACCCCCCCCCGGCCATATATATATCATGTATTGATGCGGCTGGTAGCATGTAAATGTGCATGGTACTACATGTGTATCGGGGGTTCGTCTGCCGCCGGTGTGCGTTTACATGTCCAGGGTCATGTGTAAGGCGGGCTGTAGTGTGCTGCCATTGGTTGCCTCCTGGACCCCTCCCCCCCCCCCCCCCCCCACCCCACCCACACACAATGCATTGATTGTACGAGAATGCATCTGTATCCCTCTACCACTATCCAGCCCGCTCATAAGGGGCAAAGTGGTGTGTGTGCGTGTGCATGTGTGTGAGTGTAGTGTGTAGTATGTAGTGTGTGTGTGTGTGTGTGTGTGTGCACGCTACAGTGTCACACACTCGCAAACATTTCAAGAGGGAAAGGGAACGAGAGAGTGGTTATAATGGTAGAGCAAGCCAATCGGGAAGAGGGGAGGCCATTTTTGTTGTTGTTGTTGCAGGGACAATATCTGCGATATGTATGTAGGTCTCCAAGGGATAAAATGGAGTAGAGAAAAACAATCTATTTATACTGCATATAAAGAACACGTTGGCTAGTGGACGGAGCCGGGGAGGAGGGGAGACTGAGAGAAATAAGTTAAGTGAAGAATATACTGAGAGAAAGAGAGAGAGAAAAAGAGAATACATAAAAGAACAGAAGAGACATACTCGGAGAGGTCAAAAGGTCAAGGCGTCATGGACAATGAAATGCCAAGTCCATATACTGTATACACCATGCACACACGGTACAGACAGACGGTATAGACTTTCCTATTAGGGCCAGCTTCAATTTGTTTGACTACATACAACCGACTAAGTGAATTTACAGCTGCAACTGGACAGAAACCAGCCGATATATATATAAATCTATATTTATGACGTATAATTAAATGTAAACTATTACATTAGTTTTTGTCATCGGGTGTTCCAGTCTTGCTTATTTTTTTATTAAATAAGGAAAAAAAAAAACACACGGAAATGACTTGACGCGAGGACTTTTGACTTTTGTGTTGTGGATGTTGGCGAGGAGCAGAGCCGGCCAAGTTCTCCACAGCGGATGACAGCGTTGATTTCCCCTTTTCATAAAACACAAACGTCCTTCATTGCGCTCTCTGCCTTTGACAGCAGCTCCGGTCTGAAAGAGGCATCTCTCCACCAAAGCTAATTAAAAGCAGTGTTAATGAGGCCGGAAGCACCAAAAAGAACTGGCAACACTTTGCTTCCAATTCAAAAAAGACAAGAAAGACAATCCAAATGTCGAAGGACCCTCATTGTGGAGTTCCATGTCGAATCAACACAGCCATTTTGCGTTTGATCCCGATGTGAACCCAATTCATTTATTCCCCCGAATTGTAACTTTGTTGTCGCTTTCTTGTCACAGGCTGTCTGCAGTCGTGTTGCTTCTGTTTTAATGATGGCAACAAGTCAAGTTTAAAATCTATTCTTCTGCCTTTGTCACGATCGCTTAAAGACCACAGAGTGTGTGTGTGTGTGTGTGTGTGTGTG
>PIJE02003052.1:35000-37500 GCA_002895965.2 Coryphaenoides rupestris | reverse complement strand
TCTCTCTCTCTCTCTCTCTCCCTCTCTCCTTCTCTCTCCATCTCTCTGAGCTATGAGCTCCTACCTCCCCCTGGGGGGCGCTGTCCCTGATCACAACGGCAGATCTCAACACATAACGCATACTCCTCCTCCTCCGCCTCCTCCTCCTCATCATCGTTCTCCTCCTCCTCCTCCTCATCATCATCATACTGTCTGGTAACTGGAAGGTCGCTGGTTCTCTGCCTCGCCAAGTGTTGTGCTGTCCCTGAGCGAGACACCCAGCCAACCCCAACTGCACCCTATGTGCAGGGCCTTGGATGGTTGTGTGTATGAATGTGGTGAACATGAGGCAATATTGTAAAGCGCTTTTGGGTAAAAGTGCTTTATAATTGCAATCCATTTACCATTTACGTCATGTCTGGAAAAACCAAACAACTTCCGATCGGGAGAAAGTTGTATCGGACAAAAACAAACCTTTGAGAAAAAGATAAAAGCCATAAAAAATAAGCCACGAGTTAATTGTGATGTCTAAAACACTCTTTTGAGCACAACTTGATTATGTTTGACATTCAACAAATACAATCCAATGGCGGAAAACAGAAGGTCATAATGTGTATACGTAATCACAGCTTCACAAAATGGCCGACCAAAGGGCAAGCCGGCCGCGGATTCAATCTCGGATCAAAAGCGGATCCCGGGTCTCTCTGTGTTTCCCGGGCCACGCCGCCGTCCTGCAGAGACGTGGAGGGACGTGCTCGCGTCGTCCGATCACACTCGGACTCCAACGCGCATCTGAACGGGCCGTTATCCACCGGGGGGGGGTTAGCGGTTCACAGCAAAATACTTATTCCCATTAAAGTTCCCCTGGAGATGACAAAAGGTAAAAGCCGTACATTTTATATGAAAGAAAAAAAAATCCATTCTTCCCCCCCTTCCTCCCTCCTCCTCCCCCCTCCATTGCAATATTTCTTTTGATTTGTTTCCTACACCTTGCGACGCGATTCTGTGGAAATTGCTTGCCGAGAACGCGGGCAGGATAAAACGATTGGATTTTGGCAGCGGCTGTATGCGCAGTAAGTGCAATCTGCATTGTGTTGCTAGAAGATAGGAGGCCGAGAGACAGAGAGTCAGAGACAGAGAGAGAGAGAGAGAGAGAGAGAGAGAGAGAGAGGGGTGAGGGGGGTAGGGTTTCATTCAGGTAGTGTGAGAACTGTGTCACAGTGTTCTTCTGTTGCATACGTCCACAAAGGCCTTCGACCGCCCCAGCGTGGTCCGGTTTCCACCCGGGGACGACACCGAGTGAGTCTCTCTCTCTCTCTCTCTCTCTCTCTCTCTCTCTCTCTCTCTGGAGGTTTGTTTGTTTGTTTGTTTGTTTGTTTCTTCTGTTTGTTATGCCCTCTGTTGGTTACCATTCTGTTTCTGTATTTATTTGTCACAAACAGAAACTGCATTTTTGAGTGTGGGCATTTGTGTGTGTGTGTGTGTGTGTGTGTGTGCGCTGTGTGTGTGTGTGTAGACGTGTATGGATGTGCGTGTCGGCGTGTATGAATGTGTGTGGATGTGTGTGTGCCTGTATAGGGTTGTGTGCACCCACGTGTGTGTGTGTGTGTGTGCGTGCGTGTGTGTGTGTGTGTGTGTTTATCAGCGTCCCCTTATGAGTCTGTCGCAGCAGCAGCAGCAGCAGCAGCAGCAGCAGCAGCATTAAACTCCTCCAGGCCGCGTAAATGCCCAGTTAAAGTGTTGACATAATGTCTCCGCCAGCTGCTCACCTGTGGGTGTCATCACCTGTGGGCACCTGTGGGTGTCATCAGGGTGGTGTTGGGGTGGCTGACCACCGGCGCTCATTAGCATCCGGTGTCACTTTCCCAGGCGGGAGAGAAGCGCAAGTAAATAAATACACAAAAAATAAATAATAAATAAATAAATACATCAACCGCTCTAATCTGCTGCGTACGCCGCGACGAACAATGACCTCACTGTTTGACAAGTGTGACGGTCGGAGGGGGAGGGGGAGGGGGAGGGGTGGTGGTGGGTGGCAAGGGAGATGATCGAAGTGTGAGGGAGTGAGGAAAGGGAGCAAGAGAGAGTGGGATGGAGCGAGGGGGGCGAGATCGGGGAGGAAAGGATTGTGTGTGTGAGGGAAAAGGGACAGAGAGAGAGAGGGGGACAGAGGGTTAGATGGATAGAGGGTGGGAGGGAGGGAGGGAGGGAGGGGAGGGAGGGGGGGAGGAGGGAGGGAAAGAAAGAGGGAGAGTGACGGGAAAGAGGAGGAGAGAAAAGCGTGGAAGAGGAGGGGAGAGGGAGAGAGAGAGAGGGAGGAGTTGAGAGAAGATGGACGGAGGAGAGGGGGGAACAGAGAAGGAGAGAAGAGGAAGACAGAGGGAAGAGAGAGAAGAGAAGGGGGGGGCAAGTGGATTACTCAGGGGATCGGTAGAATATCTCCATCAAAAATGCGGTGGGCTCCCTGGGAATGTGGAGAGGTGGGGGGGGGGGGGTGTGTATAGTCCGGGACCAATGAATG